>LGRX02004510.1:0-86126 GCA_001247695.2 Cymbomonas tetramitiformis | reverse complement strand
GAAGAGAGCTAGCGTGTACACAGGGTGACCGGGGAGGGGGCTCTCGTAGTAAGTAGTCCATACTTAGGGTTACATAGGGAAGGATATTTCGAAGAAAGATAAGTTAAGGCAGGAGAGAAGTTTCAGAAGTAGGCGCTGAGAGCCCAACGGCTTGCACGAAGGCAAGGGGCACCCCAGCCTGAGTGCATCGGTGACGACGAGACCATCGCGCTCACGCCTCAGGAGAACCTGACATACTTGGCTTTGCACGCCACTCGTGCAGTGGCGACGGCAGCAACGGTTTGCTTTCCCGCATTTCAGCGGGCTAGCAAGACCGCGACAGGCTTGGCGACTACATCGACTTTTCCGCCTCCTCCATCCGCGCAAGGCACCGCCCACACGCAGGGGCCCAGCGCCAGAACGCAACGACGCAGCTCACAGAGGCATAAGGCGAGGGGAAGAGCGGAGGAACGGAACCATCCGCCTGCAGCTACGGGATTTTTGACGACCACCTCCCTTAAGCCAGCCGTGGTGCCAGGCGGCAAATTCACGTTCGGTAATGTCTCTGGGCAAGTGCAACCCAGAGACTTTAGTCTGGCTGCGCCGCCATCTGGCAGCAGAGCAGTCAACGACTTTAGCAGTTTCAGCGACGTCGTGTGGACATCGACAGCAGGACAACCGCCCTCTCCTGGTGAGAAGCGCAGCGGAAAGCCGACATCGGTGCCGCCAAGCCCGCCGCGAATCAGCTAAAGGGGAAGGCAGCAGAGCAGCCTGGTAGCACTGGAGACGAGGACATTGCCGACCTCAAGTACGAAGACCCTTGGCACGAGGCGGACGGCTTGGACACTGACGTGCACGACTCGTGCATTTAGGATCCAGTGCCGATGCTTACTTCCCTAGTGCGTTGCACTAAACGCACTTCTTGGCCTTGCTTGTGTTTAAGTCAAGCGCCATTACAAGTGGCCACTCGCGGGAGCCGAGCAAACGGCCGGACACCGCTTTTCGTCCCCCACACCACGACGCATCCGGGGGTTTTTCAGCGGCGACAGCGGCGTGGATTCTGGAAGTGGCAATAACAGACCACAATATCTCTGTCAGATCATCCTAGAACCTGACTGTAATAGCCCATTCACAAAACAGTGGTAACCCTGGAGCTGACAGTGATTACACGGCAGCTCATTCATCTGCCTGTATCTTTGGATAGGCGCCCTAGTTGAATCTCCGATTGGGAGCGTGTTCGTTGCTGTTCGTGCTCCACTAGTCGGGGGTTCCTGCATCCACCGTTTCTGCTAGGTGGGTGCTAAACTTGGTTTCATCTTTGACCTGCCGGGGTAGGCCCTCATCCTGCAGCCTCCCGTTATGAGGAATGGCTGCAAAATAGATGCTGTTAGCATGGCAATGGCCACCTAGCAGGACTCAAGGGCTAAACTCTCTAGTGCACTGGACTGGGAAATAGCAGTTAGGGCAGAGGGGCAGGCTTGACCGCTGTGCACCTAATAATATCACACCTCCGGTAGAAGGAGTAACATTTTTCATTTTTCTTTTTTCTTTTCACGCCCTGTGTCGCTGGGGCAGGACCCTTCGAGGCAAACCAGCGCTACACGCAAAAGGGGCCGTTGAACCCAACCACCATACGGTGCCATATGGAAGGGTCTCACACGAACGCTTGTGCGTGCCGTTCCTTAGGAACGCAAAGTGATCCGAGAATGCGACTCAAAAAAAAAAGGAGCGCTTGATCCAACCCGTGCCGGAGCCCTCGCACCAACCCTTGTGAGTGACGTAACAAGAGAACAGACTCTGGTACCAAAGCGAGCCCGCGGCTTTAATAGGAAAGAGAATTTCGAAATATGCCGCACTCCCGGTGTGACGAGGGAAGAGCTTCTGGAAACAGCCCGAGAGGGCCACAGCGCATGCACCCTTACCTGACTCTTACCCCCTTTACCTCCCTTTCCTCCTTTGGAACCCTTATTGCCGCGGCCGTGCGCCTTCGCCGGAGAGGTTTCTTGGCTATGGACTCTTTGATTGCTAAGAGTTTCTGCAGAACAGGCACCCCGCCCCCCGGGAATCCGCTTGCAAGATATGTGATAAGCCACCAGCAAGACACGCTGCTTCTGCAGTTCGTTGTTCTTACGCAAAATTTTCGCGGTGAGGTGCAAGTGAATACGCGCATCCCAAGCAACGCGAGACAAGATCTGCAATCCAAAACGGCATTATGTATCCCATGCCAACGACCTTACTCACTGTCCGGTGTAGGGTTGGGGGAGCGACAGGTCGAGAACGTTTGGGCGCACAAGCTGCCAAAAATAGCAACCATCTCGAGAAGCGGCATCCTATTGGCATCTTCCATAAAGAAGCGGTCGAGCCTAATAAGCAGCACAAGAAGTGCAGCGTAGGAATAGCAGCAACGTGTGAAGAACCAAGCATCAGGACCCTACGAAAGCCTCTCTTTACGGTCGATGACATAAGGCATCCAGGTTCCGCATATGAACTAAACTCTTTGAATAGGCTATGTTGAAAAGCGACGCACTTTGTGCTTTGGTTCGTTAGAAATCTCCAACTACAAATTTACAAACATATGGTTCACCGGTCGGGGACGAGTGAACACATTTTTGTGCTGCCACGTGTGAACCATCATCCGTAGACCTGATTTACGCACTACACCTCGTGCTCAACCTCCCACACGTATCTAGGGTCGACGAAAAATAACAGACTGTAAACCGTCTGTGCTGCGGGCTGTACTTCGATTGGAGAGAGCTTTGTAGGTCAGAAGGTGCACCACGCTAACTAGTAAGAGACTTATAAGCATTATGGAAATATAACGATCGGGCAACGGTTTCGGAGAGTGTAGAGTTGCGTTTGCTCTGACTTTGATGGCATCTGGGACTGAAAGGCCTTACCAGATCTATCAGCCGAAGTGACAGGCTGCGAGGCTATGCTCCCAGGTTGCCATTCCTGCGCTGAGACATTCAAACTTGATACGGACGCCTTGGTTCCTTCACTTGCCTCGTCAGCGCCGTTTCCGGCGCTAAGGGAACTACCATCATCGCGAGGAACTGTGCAAGAAGCGCGCGCTTTCACCGTCTCTGCTTTTACTTCTTCGTTGACAGTGATGCACGAGTTGTTCATTAAGGAGTGCTATAGTAGCTTGGCCAGCTGTCGGCAGATGATTATGCCGAAGACCTTTGCTTGGAAGCGTTGGCGGTGTGAAAATACCTGACGTGAGGCAATTGGGAAATCCAAGCAATTTGAGGCAGAGCACGAACACCTTCGCTCAAACCCTGAATTGCGCTTGAAGCTCTTACACGATATCCGTTGGGTTTCAGGACAGGGGTGCAATGCCAGGGTCCGGGACCCTGGATAGCACTACTGTACTGTACCGTACGGTGTATTTTCGGAGGAACCATGGTTATGTGACACACCTACCCTACAGGCCTACCCTAGCTACCCTAGCTACCCATAATCACAACTGTAAAGCATGATGCACGACTCGGAAGGGTATTCTTAATGCACTGAAAATGAAGCCAAGTTCAGTGCCACATATATAGAGGCGGTGGGCACCGCCGAAACGAAGCACGACGCGCGCGATATGAAATAAGTGAATATCGGACCAAGCCTGAATGGGAGGGCGGGTGGGAAACCCTTCAGAAAATCAGATCAAGTATCGGAGCCGAACTCTCTAGAGTTCGAAAACCTTATACTGCTGACCGCTGGACCCTGCGGTCCGGTCTGCCACATAACCTGAGTTATGTGACACAGCACCTCTCAGTCCCATCGCTGCACTGTGACACATAACATCCAATTATGTGACACGCCTACCCTACGGGCCTACCCTAGCTACCCTAGCTACCCATAATCACAACTGTAAAGCATGATGCACGACTCGGAGATGCAACAAAGATCTTGGAGCTAGTAAATATTCAAATAATCATCAAGCCTCCCGGCGAATAATGGGCCCGCAGGCATACCACTGGCCGGCACAAGAGTGCTTTATATCACAACAAGGTACGGAAGCATGCGGCACGGATCAGGAAACAAGCTAATGCCCTGCACCTGCCGTAACTGCTACCCGCTCCTCAGTGGACGGCTCCACATACCGCATAGCTGCTGCCGGCGTCACCCAGTGCCCATGCCGCATGAACTCCTCGAAGGACAACTTACGGGCCACGACCGTGGCACCGCCAGACCGCATGCTCTGGGTACCGAAAGCCGCCTGGACCTCCTGCTCTGTCCTGCCTGCACCCTCGGCTACCATCCTGATGATCTCCCGCCTGCAAGCATGATACTCGATGTGCCGGCCGCTGAGAGGCACCTGAGGGTCCCGCACTGCTTTCCTGCCGTCCCAACTCTGAAACAGGTTCACCGCTCCTGAGAGGCCTCCCGCGGCAATGAGCCGCTCCGAAAGCTCACACGGGCAGAACCACTTCCCCCCGCGGGCACAGTACACCACGTCCCCTTCTCTGTACACATCATTCTTCCTGTTGCACAGCAGGAAGACCATATGAGTGGGGTAGATCCGCAAGGCCCCCACCCAAACCATCTGCATGTCAGAGTACCGCAGGCACCCGACCCACATCACCGCCGCCATGCAAGCCACTGTGAGTCTGAAGAGAGAGAACCGCCCCTTACTGTCACCTGAAGCATACATCCGAACCCCCGCAGCCAGCAACTCCACTGGCATCGCCGCCTTCCTTTTCCTCACTCCCAAGCCGAACTTCCTCTTAGCCTGCTCTCTGACCGCTTTACACAGTTCCGCCTTAGTTGGGTTCAGGTCCCGCGGGACCAAGGCCACATCGTGGACCGCAAAGATGGCACCTGAGGCCGTCTTCACCACTGAGAAAGAATCTGCCCTGTCCGTGAGGAACCGCAGATACAAAGCCACTGTCAAAGCCGAAGCCGGGCAAGACTCCCTCGGAGGCTGTCTGTCCGCACACCACCTCGCAAATCTCCCGAAAGCCCCCAGATAGCTGCTGCTCCAACTGCCCAAGGCTCTGGTGCTCACCATATCTTCCTTCATGCTCCTCAGCAACTCCTGCTCTAGCGGGTCTCTAGGACTGACCTCCAACTGCCCCCAGAAAGTGGACTGCAAGTAGCCACCTGCTCACGCCGAGAAATCCACCCGCAAAGCCAGGACCCTGAAGTTAGGCGGGCCCACAGCCCTCTCGTTTGCTCGGCCGGCTCCAGGCAAGAAAAGTGCCTCCGATGTGTCTCTGGGAAGTTCCCGCCAGTCCGTGATAAACGGAGCAAAGTTCCACCCGTCGGGGCAGATGATCGGCCACCAATGCCTGCCAACCTAGTACAGTATGGGACAACGATAGTAGATACCGCAGAGAACCGCCTGAGAACCTCCAAAAGCCTTCCAACCATGCCGAACGGGGGGTTGCACCAATTGTTCTCCAGCCACCAGTCTGTGAGGGAGAAACAATCCACATTCTCGGACCCCGGGCACCACCACCTGCTGTTAAATCTGGGCAGGAGGGCATTTTTGTCCGTGGCAAATCTGTCAACCGTGTGCCGACCCCACAGCCCGTCCAACCACCTGAACCAATACGGGTTCAGCCGCCAATCATCGCCATCAAAGATGCTGGCCAGATAATCAGACTGAGCATTAAGCTCACGTGGCACCCACACTGGATACAGGGATACCCCCAGCCTGGTGCACTCCCAGAAGATGTCCACCACAAGCCTGTGAAGGTGGTGCTTAGAGCTACAGCCCTTCTCCAGGATCTGCCAGCCCGCCTGAGAGTCCGTGTACAACTTGATAGTGGTACCTTGCACGAAGCCCGAGAAAGACCTCAGGGCTTGCAAGTACCCTACCATCTCTCTCAAAGTGGAGGACTCCTCCCTTTCCGCCAAGGAGAGGTGCCCCCTGGCCTCCTGCTTCGGCCTGCCATCGACCGCCTCCAGGACAGCCCCCCATCCGGTGCCGCCCGCATCCGTCCAGATTCTGTTCTGAAAAGCCACGAAGACTGGCCAAATGGGCGCCTCAAACTGTCGCCTGCCAACGGACTGCCAAAACTGCAACTCACCAGCCACCTCCTCCGAAAGCGGGATAACTATGTCCCAAGAAGAATGCCTCTCCACCTCAAAGTGCAACTCTCTAGAGAACATCTTGCAAACTTTGCCTAAAGCCACTGAGAAACTCTGGATTTTTCCTGCCAGCCTGGAGAGCTCCCGAGGGGAAGTCCGCTGCCTGCCCAAAGTGTGTGCCAGCCGAGCCTGGAAGGAATCCCACTTCTTCTGCGGGACAAAGAAGACCCCTCTGGTGGAGTCAATGCCAATGCCGAGAAACTCAATGAGCCGCTGAAAGCCAAGCACTGATTTTTCCTGATTGATTAAGAAGCCACTGTCCGCAACGTCCTGAAGGACCGCTGCCTGCTCTGCTGCAAAAGGTCTGCCTAACGGCCTCTGGATAAACAAAAAGTCATCCAAATAGTGGAGAAGACCAGCACCCTGACTCCTCCACCGAGCTGCTAACTCGTTGGTGATCTTGGTGAAGAAGAAAGGGGCTGGAGCCAAGCCAAAAGGAAGGGCCTTGAAAACATAGAACCTTCCTTGCCAACTGAAGGCCACATACGTGTGAAAGTCCGGGTGCAGCTCAACGTGGTGATAGCCAGAAGTTAGGTCGAAAGACCAAAGTGTGCCGTGCCACTGAAGCAAATCCCTTACAATGGCCAGAGACTCATACTTGAATTTCTGAACTACTATAAAAGAATTCACATATCTGCCATTCCAGATAAGCCGCTTCTTAGGCGGATTACCCGGGCCAGTGTCCCTGTAAGCCACTGCCAAAGGGGAAACAACTGCCGGCTGAGAGAGCCACTCCTCCGCCGCACCAGACTCCACCAAAGCCGCCACTGCAGCCGACACAAACTCAGCCTCCGCCACAGCCGAAGGAGAGTTAGCCGAGAAACGAGCCGGGGGGGGGGCGCTAATCCAAGTAAGCGGAACCCCAAAAATAATCCAGGAGACCACCAGGGAAGAGGCGAAGGTCCGCCAGAAACCCACTCGCTGCCGAAGCCTGCCTGTGATCCTCGGAGAAACAGGAGTCTGCACCGCTGCCGCCTCATCGAACTCCGAGGGGCAGTCCAAGAATTCTGCCAACACACGGCAACAGACGTAACAACTTGAGACGAACAAGCACTCTAGAGCCACAGCACAGGTGGCACGGTACGACGACAATTTAACAACGGAACAGAAACTGACTGCCGAAGCACCGCGCAGAACACTTCCAAGACAAAAAAGCCTCCCCGCCGAACAGGTTGCAGGCCAAGCCTGAGAAATCGGAATAATATATGCAGTATGCATATGTGCCGTGCATATGCTATGCGGAGAGATATGCATATGCGTGCTCTGCGATCCAAAAAAGCTGCCCGTGACTCGGGGATCCCGCAATTGGGGCGTGCAAGATTGCACGAAAGCTGCTGCTGAAAAACAAATAATACACGGTTGCAAGCAAGAAAAGAACCACTGAAAAACAACTTAGAAAACGAGCCTGCGGAAACACAGCTCACGTCATTGGAATCTGCAGCGGTACGCTGGGATTAGAGTATACATCACTCGAAGCCGCAATACGCAGCTTTACATTACACGAAGCACTTTACACAGGCTATAAGCCGGGTAAGGAAATAGTGTACTTGGGCATTAAGCCGAAGGTACTGCCAATTTAATTGGCTGCTCGCGATAAGCAAGTTCAATCATTCTACTTTCCGCCTTTTCCTTTCCCATTGCGAGGGCAATTTGGGGAGATATGGTCAGGAGCCCCACAGGTGTAGCAAAGTCTACCCTGTTGCTGCGGCTGCTGGGCGTAAGGATAGGCGCCACGTCCTCCCTTTGGGACAAAGGGCTTGTCTCCAATTTTAGGCTTTTTCGCATTCCGGTCCTTTTCAATTTTGGCCAAGCGCTCAGCGACAACTTTGCGCGCCTTCTTGAGCTTCTTCTCAGCTTCCTCAGTCGCAACGACAGGCTCTCCTTCGAATTCAGTGGCAGTAGGCCACCCATACTTGATGAACGCAATGCCAATTAATTGTGCCTGGTCTTCAGCCCAGGACATACCTTCGTCGAGTGCAGCTTTAGCCTTCTTAAGCTTCTTGAGGTTGTCCTCGCTGATCGACTCAGGGACCTCGAGCGTGGCTTCCAATTCCGATTTGGCGTCGAAGAAAAAATTGTCCGCCTTGTCCACTTGCTCGAACTGCCTCTTACACGAGAGATCCTCCTGTTTTGAGCCCCCAGCTTTAGAGTGAACGAAACCTCCTGACGTCCAGGAGGTGGGGCGCTGCAGCTTGCGCTTCACTGGTGCTGAAGCGCCTACTGTCTTTAGAATTGCGTCCAGCTTTCCGTCATCATCTGCTGTCCTACGTTTACGTTGTTCATCCAACAACGCTGAAAGGTGAGACTGTAAATTCCGGTCCGCTTGCGTCAAGTCTGGCGCGATCTCGTCTAGCTTGGCCGTGTAGCTAGCGTACTCATCTGAGGACTTGATTCTCGTGATTTTTGAAACCAACTCGTCGTCGGAAAAATGATCCATAGCAAAAAACAAAAAAAAACTGTAACGTAAGAAAACCCTTCAGAAAATCAGATCAAGTATCGGAGCCGAACTCTCTAGAGTTCGAAAACCTTATACTGCTGACCGCTGGACCCTGCGGTCCGGTCTGCCACATAACCTGAGTTATGTGACACAGCACCTCTCAGTCCCATCGCTGCACTGTGACACATAGCATCCAGTTGAAGCTCTTACACGATATCCGTTGGGTTTCAGGACAGGGGTGCAATGCCAGGGTCCGGGACCCTGGATAGCACTACTGTACCGTACGGTGTATTTTCGGAGGAACCATGGTTATGTGACACACCTACCCTACGGACCCCCCTAGCTACCCTAGCTACCCTAGCTACCCAATAATCACAACTGTAAGCTAGATGCATGTCACGGATAGGGTATCGGAGAGCACTGATAATTAAGAATTATTAGTGCAATAGTAATGCGGGTATAAGGGACCCGCAACGCATTATCGAAATGAAAACGAATGAAATAATGCTAGTGAGGTGGGCGGGCGGGATGATACCCTTCCCGAAATCAGATCAACTATCGGAGCAGAACTCTACGGAGTTCCAAACCTTATACTGCTCAGACCTGGGACCTACAGAACGGTCCTGGGACCTACGGTCCTGGGTCCCACGGTCCGGTCTGTCACATAACCAGAGTTATGTGACACAGCACCTCTCGCTCCGCTCGCTGCACTGTGACACATAACATCCAGTTCGTATGTGACACACCTACCCTACGGACCCCCCTAGCTACCCTAGCTACCCTAGCTACCCAATAATCACAACTGTAAGCTAGATGCATGTCACGGAGACAAAACAAAGATCTCAATGCAGGTAATAGTATACCAATAATATTAGCCCGCAGGCATACATACTGGCCAGCACAAAGTGCTACTACCTACCGCTTGGCATAACATATTAAGCGGTCCAAAGTACAGCAAAGAACTCAATACTCAGCTGCGGCAGTCACTGACACCCTCTCCTCTGTGGAGGGCTGAATGTACCGCATGGCCGCCGACTGAGTCATCCAATGCCCGTGCCGCATGAACTCCGCAAAGGATACCCGCTGAGCCACCACTGTAGCACCTCCAGACCTCATGCTCTGTGTGCCGAAGACCGCTGTGACCTCTGCCTCGGTCTTGCCTGCTGCCTGAGCCACCATTCTGATGACCTCCCTCCTGCAGGCATGATACTCAATGTGCTTGCCATTAAGGGGCACCTGAGGATCCCTGACAGCCTTCCTGCCGTCCCACCCCTGGAAGAGGTTCACTGACCCTGACAGCTGTCCAGCCTCGATCAGCCTCTCGGACAGGCTCACTGGACAGAAGTGCTTCCCTCCACGGGCCACATACACCACGTCACCCTCACTGTACTGATCATTCTTCCTGCTGGTGAGCAGGAAGACCATATGGGTGGAGTAGAACCGCATAGCTCCCACCCAGATCATCTTCATATCAGAATACCGTAGGCACCCCGCCCACATCACGGCCCCCATGCAAGCCACTGTCAACGAACCTGATGATGGAGAACCGCCCCCTGTGGTCTGTGTGGTAAAGTCTGATGCCAGTAGCCAGGAGCACCACCGGCATGGCCGCCTTCCTGTTCCTCACACCGAGCCCGAACTTCCTCTTAGCCTGTTCCCTGACTGCCTTGCACATCTCTGACTTCGTCGGGTTCTGCTCCCGCGGCACCAAAGCCACATCATGCACTGCAAAGATGGCACCCGAAGCCGTCTTCACCACTGAAAAAGTGTCTGCCCTGTCCATAACGAACCGCAAGTACAGGGCCACTGTAAGCGGCAAAGCCGGGCAAGACTCCCGAGGCGGCTGTCTGGCCGCACACCACCGAGCAAACCTGCCGAAGGCCCCCAGATAGCTATTACACCAGCTTCCCACTGCCCTGGTGGTAACCATGTCCACCTTCATGTTCCGCAGCAGTTCCTGCTCCAGCGGGTCTCTAGGGCTGACAACTGCCTGCTGCCAGAAGACCGACTCCAGATGCCCCCCTGCTCAAGCCGAAAAATCCACCCGCAGAGCCAGCACCCTGAAATTAGGCGGGCCCACCGCTGCCTCATTGGCCCGACCGGCGCCAGGCAAGAACAGAGACTCGGATGAGTCCCTGGGCAGCTCCTTCCAATCCCGCACGAACGGAGCAAAGTGCTGACCGTCGGGGCAGAGAATAGGCCACCAGTGCCTACTTGTCCAATACGGAACAATGATGGTGGCAACCGCAGAAAACCTCCTGAGGACCTCCAAGAGCCTACCAACCAAGCCGAACGGGGGGTTACACCAGTTGTTCTCCAGCCACCAGTCCGTCAGGGAGAAGCAGTCAATATTTTCCGAGCCTGGGCACCACCATCTGCTGTTGAACCTAGGCAGCAGTGCATTCAGGTCCGTGGCGAAGCGGTCCACCGTGTGCCGACCCCAAAGCCCGTCCAGCCAGTGAAACCAGTACGGGTTAAGCTGCCAGTCATCTCCATCATAGATAGCCGCCAGATAGTCAGCTTGAGCATTAAGCTCCCGGGGAACCCACACTGGGTAAAGTGAAACCCCAAGCCGAGTGCACTCCCAGAAGATACTCACAACCAGCCGATGCAAGTGGTGCTTAGAGCTGCACCCCTTGTCCAAAATCTGACAGCCTGCCTGAGAGTCTGTGTACAACTTCAGTGTAGAGCCCTCCACGAAGCCTGAGAAAGACCGCAAGGCCTGAAGATAGCCCACCATCTCCCGGTGGGTGGAAGACTCCAGCCGCTCCGCCAAAGTCAGGTGGCCCCGAGCGACCTGCTCTAGCCTGCCCGAAACAGCCTCCAGAACTGCCCCCCAGCCAGTACCACCTGCGTCTGTCCACATCCTGTTCCTGAAAGCCATAAAGACTTGCCAGATAGGGGCCTCGAACTGTCGCCTCTGAACTGAAAGCCAAAAACGGAGTTCCACTGCCACCTCCTCTGGAATCTGAATAGCCACATCCCAGGACGTGTGCCTCTCCACCTCAAAATACAGTTCCCTAGAGAACATCTGGCACACTTTCCCGAGAGCTAAACTGAAACTCTGGATCTTGCCTGCCAGCCTGGAAAGCTCCCTGGGGGTAGTCCATTGCCCGCCAAGTGTGCGGGAGACCCGAGCCTGAAAGGCATCCCACTTTGCTTGCGGGACAAAGAAAACACCCCTCACTGAGTCAATACCGATTCCTAAGAACTCAATCAGTTGCCTGAAGTCCAATACGGACTTCTCCTGGTTAACCAGGAAGCCGCTCCTACTGACATCCTGAAGAGCCGCCGCCTGCTCTGAAGCAAAAGCACTGTCAGACCCCCTCTGGATAAAGAGGAAATCATCCAGGTAGTGCACCAAACCCGCACCCTGCCTTCTCCACCGAGCAGCTAACTCATTGGTGATTTTAGTAAAGAAGTACGGGGCTGGGGCCAAGCCGAAAGGTAAAGCCTTGAACACATAAAACCTTCCCTGCCAGCTAAAAGCCACGTAGGTGTGAAAATCTGGGCCAACCAAATTTGAACGCTATGTCGATCAGTTGGGCCTGGTTTTCGGCCCAGAGCATACCTTCCTCGATCGCGGCTTTCGCTTTTTTCACTTTCGCCAGCTGCTCCTCCGTGATTGACTCTGGGGCCTCAAGCCCCTCCAGCTGCTGCTTCACGTCGAAGAAAACGTCATCGGCCTTGTCGACCTGCTCGAATTGACGCTTACAGGAGAGGTCTTTTGCCTTCGATCCACCTGACTTCGTGTGAACGAAACCGCCAGAGGTCCACGCGACTGGGCGCTGCAGCTTCCTCTTCTCAGGAACTTTCACAACTGACTGAAGAATAGCTGTTGCTGTGCCACTTGCTGCCCTGTTGCGCTGCTCCTGAACCAACGCTGCCAAGTGAGATTGCAGATTTTTCTCAGCTTCGGAATAATTCGGAGCGATATCATCCAATTTCGCTTTGTATGCCGCGTACTCGGGTGAAGCCTTTACGCGCGCAATTTTCTGTTCCAACTCTGCGTCAGAAAACTCATCCATACTGAAAAATTCACCGGATATATACACTGACAATTTTTTCTCACTGTAACTCTGTCAAAATATGATACCCTTCCCGAAATCAGATCAACTATCGGAGCAGAACTCTACGGAGTTCCAAACCTTATACTGCTCAGACCTGGGACCTACATCCTGGGACCGGTCCTGGGACCTACGGTCCTGGGTCCCACGGTCCGGTCTGTCACATAACCAGAGTTATGTGACACAGCACCTCTCGCTCCGCTCGCTGCACTGTGACACATAACATCCAGTTTTCTAATCAGCTGCGGCTACATAGCCCAGCTTGCATGACACATATGACACATATCGATATGTGAATGGAACCCGGCCGGTGCAGGAACCCGGCCGGTGCGGTGCACTGCGTGTGGAATTACAAAAAATAATAATACGAAAAATCCAGAAGTGCCACAAACCAAGGACTCCCGTCAGACAGGAATCAGGGTCCCACGACCCGACTGCCGACCCCAGCCTTCTGCATGCGGGCACATGCCCCTCGTGCCAAAGGACTGAGGCCCGCAAATACTATCATTACCCTAAAGAGTACAGACTATGGACCTAAAATGCTAAGCTAGGGCTGAAACCCTCAAAAAGCATAATTACCCGCTCCAGCACAGAGTCAGGCATGACAGCAATAACAAAGCCATCACCTAGCAAAGCCTACTGAACAATGCCTAGATGAGAAGCAGCATGAGGCAGCTTCGCAGCCCCCCATCGAAGGATAACTGTAGCCACCTCTCATCACAACGGTCGGCACTGAACAGGCACAGGTCCTAGTCTCCTCTACCTACACTCTAATGAGCCGACTGCCCCTCTGCGGGCCGGATCTGCACAGCCTCCAGCTCAGAGCCCAGCTGCTCCAGGTCCTCCAAGTCCTGCAGCTCCTGCACTGAAGCGGCCTCTCCACATCCGTACCTGAAGCACAAGGGAGGGCGGGTGGGAAAGTCCACACACTCACAGTAACACGGCAAGAAGCCTTCTCAGTACCGTTGCTGGCCTCTTAGGCCTCCGACTGATCAGAAAACCTCAGTTTTCAGATCCGCTCCGTATGACAGTCATACTGCCTGTCATACTACACTGATCAGAAAACCATCAGTTTTCTAATCAGCTGCGGCTACATAGCCCAGCTTGCATGACACATATGACACATATGTGAATGGAACCCGGCCGGTGCAAGCACACAAAGATCACCACAAAGCAGTGCACGTACAATGCATGGCAGCAAACAAGCAATCAGGCAAGAAGGGCCGCCTACTCTGCTGAGCATGGGGCATGCTTCTGGACACCGCCAGCCTGCGGTTGAGGTTGGTAGCTTTGTAGGTGGCCGCAGCCGCCGACGAGCTCCAGCCCCCGTACTGATTGAACTCGAAATCAGTAACCTGGTCAGCCGCAGCCACCGCCGTGGCCCCACCAGACCGCAGGGACTGGGTCCCATACAGCTGCCTCAGAGCCTCGGGGTCCTGCCCGGATGCCTCACCAAGCATCCTGAACAGGTACTTCCTCAACTGAGGATAGTCCAGCCTCTTCCCCGTCAGGCAGTCAGCCGACGGGTCCCGCCGAAACCGCCTGCCATCAATCTGCTGGAACAGTGGCTCATCGGGCTGCACTCCCCGTGCAATCTGAGTGTCAACCCACCTCTGACTGACCTCCACTGGGCACAAAGGCTGCCCCTCCGCCGCCCGAGCAACCTCCACCAGCTGACCATACCTGTACTTGTCCGTCTTCCGCTTCTCCAGGAAGGTGGTCATGTGGGTCTCACAGAACTTCATATCCCGCAGCCTCACCTTCTCCGCACAGTCATACCGCCAAAAGCCTGTCCACATGTCCAAACCCAGTGTAGCAAACATCTGCCGAGTGACCCCTCCCAGCATCAACCAGCAACGGGCACCACTCTGCACGAAAGCAAACTCCAGCGGCTCCTTCCTGTTGAGCCGCCTGTCCCCCAGCCTCCTGTGAGCCGCCTCCCGTACCGCGGCCACCAGCCGATGAGAAGTGGGGTTCCGGTCCGCCGGGACCAGAGCCAAGTCATGAGCAGTGAAGACCATAGCCGAAGCGGTCTTCACCACAGAGAATGTCCTGGCCGCATTGGCTATGTACTGCAAGTACATAGCCACCGTGACTGGATCGGCAGGAACAGGCACCCTGGGCGGGTCACGGTCCTGACAGAAGGCCTGGTACCGCACGAACACTCGAGAGTAGCCCTGCATGGTGCTAGCCTCACGGGTGCCAGACACCGCCATGGGCATCCACAACAACCCGCCACAAAACATACCTCGGGTTACAGGCGCGTGCCCGGGGAGCTGTCCCCACATATTGAACATCCCAACCTTCTACAACCGGGCGCCTTCCTACCATGCACACCGTCGCCCATAATACGGTACCGCGGACTATCACATGGAGCCCCGAAGGATCAGGCGCGTGTAATCATGATACGATAGCATCTGAGGGATACCGACCTCAGCATCAGCAGTCCTACCCCGGATTGTGTCGACCGATCGCTCGTAGCCGACAACGAGAGACACGTTTAACAATTCACAATTATACCACAAAGATATGCGGAATTTCCAATTATGAATTTGTCGCAACACTACTCTGTCAAGTTTACCGATCTCGGCATCAGCAGTCCTACCCCGGATTGTCTCGACCGATCGCGCGTAACCGTCAACGAGAGACACGGGTAACAATTCAAAATTATACCACAAAGATATGCAGAATTTCCAATTATGATTTTGTCGCAACAGGCAACACTACTCTGACAAGTTTACCGATCTCGGCATCAGCAGTCCTACCCCGGATTGTTTCGACCGATCGCTCGTAACCGACAACGAGATACACGGGTAACAATTCCATATTTTTGACCATTATGCTAAATACAGTGTTGTTCACTAGTATTTCGTGGCATTTCAGGGTGTTACGGGTTACTATGACCCTAATCACCTGCAGTGACCTTAGGGTGTTATATGGTATCAATAACACCTATATATATATCAAAATTGAGCAGTATGCATGTTTTCCCGAAGGAAAGAAGCAAAACTGTATTCAACATGTCACTGCTTATCATGTGATCCCTGAGGTGTATGTTACACCCCTAGGTTTTTGCACACGATTTTTAGGGTGTTACACGAGATGTGAAGTGCTCAGGTAGTTTTCCCATATACCTTAATAGGTGAAAAATTGGAATCCGCGAAAAAATTGGACTCAAATTTTCATTTTGAAATCTAACGTATTAGATTTTCACCTATTTCTGTCACTTTTGGCTTATATATGTATATAAGTCCCAGTGTATACTATGATGTATACATCTGTCACAACTCTGCAATATATCTCACTTGTACACATGAAATTGAAATTGACATTTTTTCATGGTGTTCTGTGAAGATATGTGCATGGCCATTATTTGAGGTTTTACTGATTGAAACCCATGATAAATAGACCAAACCCTAATACATATATGTAGATTTATCAATAGTGACTTACAGTCACTTAAGTGATAACTTGTCAGATGGTTTATTACTTACTTAGGACTGTCAACTCCTTAGATAACCTTAGCTAGTAGCTTCAGGCGAGACTTACTCCTCGGTTCGGTCGCCTGTCCTTGGCTGTTGATCACGTTGCCTACCCACGAATGGGTTTGCTGGAGGTCTGCTTTATCTCCTTGGATCTATGACAATACTCTGGATGGTAGTGCCATCCAGATACTAAGTAATTTGAGCAATGCTCATAGCGATCAGGTAATTTATCATTTACTTAGGCATATGGAGGTGCACTGGAAGAGTATCAAAATGATATCTCCAGTTTCTAAGTAAATTAGAACAATGCTTGAACAATCAGAGCAGTGTCTGTTTAATACCCTACATTCTGGGAAAACCAGAAGACGCGTCTTCTGAACGTCTTCTGGGTCCAGAAGACATCCAGAAGACGTCCAGAAGACGTCTTCGGCGCGCATTCTAATGTCTACCATCTTCTGGTTTCCAGAAGACGTGCAGAAGATCTTCCGGGAAGACATCCAGAAGTTATCTTCTGGACGTCTTCTGCATGTCTTCTGAATCCCGGAAGACGTCTTCTTGATATCTTTTGGGCGTCTTCTGTACATCTTCCCCGAAGATCTTCTGGACGTCTTCTGAAACTTAGAAGATGGTAGACATTAGAAGACGCGTAGAAGACGTCTTCTGGATGTCTTCTAGATATCTTCTGGAACCCAGAAGACGTCTAGAAGACATCTTCCGGAATTCAGAAGATGTACAGAAGTCATGCAGAAGACGTTCAGAAGATATCTTCTGAATGCCTTCTGCATGTCTAATAAATTTCAACATTCGTATACGCATTCGCGAGGAATATTTTTAGGCTGAAATAAGCTTGCAAGAAGGATGAGTGCAAACAAGATGTATGGCATAATACACTTCTCGCCATCCTTAACAAACATATTCTCAACGTTTGATACACGACAAGAGATGATTTATTTGTGTGGAAGGCTAAGATGCTTTGGAGACTAAAATTGCTTTAACAATATTACTTTTCAATCAAGAACCTAATCATAAGGAGGGCCACACATATTATTATCCTAACTAGCTAAGTGTCTAGAACTACTTCACATTCATGTTCTAAACAACTAGTCTAATTACCTAGAAACGATGTTCATCTAACATGCACACATGGCATAGGTCTTGGACCACGCAAAAACATGGGTTTTCCACTCGCTCGTTTTTAACCGATCTGAAAAACAACGCACACCAAAATACCAACACTTAGTAGAGTGAAAACACACAATGAATACAAGCACAAATTCCTAGGAAGGGTAAGGTAAGTACCTTTACTCTTCTAGTTGTGGGCGATGGGCTGAAAATGCGCTTTTCCCACTTGCTCATTTTCAGCCAATCTGAAAAACAAAGCGCAACTCAAAACCAAAGGTTAGTAAAGCGGAAAAACACAACGCATAAAGGCAGTATTTTTTAGGTGTGACACTAGGGGATGATAGAGCAAATACCTTTATTTGTGGTGTTGAGGTTGGGCTGAAAATTTACCTTTTGGACTAGGTCATTTTCAGCCGATCTGAAAAACAAAGCGCAACGCAAAACCAAAGGTTAGTAAAGCGCAAAAATAGTACGAGACGAAATACAAGATTACCGAAGGAAAACAAAAAGGCCTAGTGGTGTGAGTTGGAATCGAACCAACATCATCTCGTCCAAAGGACGAGCGAGAACACATGTCTCGTTCACACCTCAATTAGACGCTAAGCACGCCGAAGTGCGCGTAAAAAAACCAAGGCACGAAAAGCACCCGCAATCACTATTGAAGTATTGCGTTGTGCAACGTTTTTCTGTTAGACGAACTATTTTAAAAGGACCACTTCACCCAGCAGCAGTCCGCGGAAAACGAGGCTGCGGTGGAATTGAGTTGGATGCAGGTGTAAAAGTGGTAGATGCAAATTTCACTTCAACGTTAAATAAAATTCAAACTCGAACGGTCATGTCGATGTGCGGTGCGGTGCTCGTGCTCACTCCCCTGCGCTGGGCCTGACGATGCGATGCGATGCGATGCGATGCTAATGCTAGCTGACGATGACGCCTGACCACGACCGCGACCACACGCCAGCGCCACACCAGCGCAGCGCAGCGCTGGCAGATTTTCCGGGTTTGCTATCCGCGGTATCGTGCAGTCATCACGTCTCACGCGACTCACTGCGCGCGTGATCGACTGTTCGACCGTTGCTAGGAGGGATGGTGCTCTAAAACAAGAGCAGTTTCTTCTACCAAATTCGTCGGCCGTTTTAACTTAGTAACTTGGTACGTTTGCCCCTCTCCCGAACAAACCACTTGTTTTTTTGCACTTCTACCTACACCACACAATTATGCCCAGTATTGTGCACCTTATATGTTTTTTTTTGTTTTTTCGCGATTTTTAAAGCTTTTTTCAAAAAAAAAACAAAAAAAACAAAAAGACATACGGAAGACCCCCCAGATATCTTCTGTGCATCTTGTTACCCTCCAGAGATGTCTTTGAGGAAGACGTGTCTTCTGGAAATCTGATACTTGTAGAAGTTCCACCAAACGTCTTAACACCCCTCTTCGGGGCGTCTTCCTCATTTTTTTGACGATCTTCTACGCGTCTTCTAATGTCTACCTAGCCCCGAAGAGGGGTGTTAAGACGTTGGGGAACTTCTACAAGTTGCAGATTTCCAGAAGACATGTCTTCCTCAAAGACATCTCTAAGACAACCGGAAGATGTACAGAAGATATCTGGGGTATCTTCCGCAAGCACAGTCAAGAAGACGTCCGGAAGATGTCAAAAAAATGTCTTCCGCGTGTCTTCTGCGTGTCTTCCGCGTGTCTTCCGCGTGTCTTCCGCACCTCTTCTGGGTTCAGGAAGACATATATTCCCCGAAGGTGTCTGGAAGATGTACAGAAGGTATCTGGGGTATCTTCCGCAAGCACAGTCAAGAAGACGTACGGAAGATGTCGGGAGATGTCTTCCGCGTGTCTTCTGAGTGACTTCTGAACGTCTTCTGAGTGTTTGTCTTCAGGATGCCCTCCGCACTACCTTGGCCAAGTGTCCTTTGTATAGGAGATAGAATGGCAAGTAAACGTGCCGCGCATCTCCAAAAGGGGGAAGCGCCCCCAAAGACCAAAATGTCGTCCTTCAAACGAGCGATGCTCACTAAACCCCCCCCCGAATCCGCGGCGGAGGTCTTCCGTCAATCCAAGCCGGAGGTCTTGAAGGGGAAGATGGCAGCGGTGCACGATTGGTTGTCTACGGTGTCGCCATCCCGCGAGCTGGATCATGAGATGACGGCATGGCTCGGGGAATCCGTCTACATTCATGAGCATTCCCCTGCAACAAGGTGCTTGCTTATCTCCATAACCCACATGCATCTATCATGCACATTTATGCAGTTTGGAATGCATACAACCGAAGATGTGTGGAGCATCTTCTGCGCAACTTCCGGACGTCTTCCACGTGTCTTCTATGAATTCACCATCACAATGTTTTCGCAGGGCTGAAGATCATGAGGACGCGGTTCGTATTTGCGTGCCGCGTCAAAGCAACCGGCTACCTTTCGGCTTAGCCGAGCCCACTAATGTGCTTTTCTCGGTTCAAGAGTTTTTTGGCTACGTGCAAGCAATTTCAGACTTGCATGAACCGGGCTTTAAGGAGCATACGTGGGAGGACATTTTCTCCGATCCATTGGACTTGGCCGATGATCCGGGCACGGTGCACTTTCGACAACATAAGTGGCTGCTTGAGCCTCCCATTGGCGTCAACCTCCAAGGAATGGTGTTGCGAAGATACGGGATGCAATCGCATCGGGCGAACCATATCATCGTCCTCCGGAGCTTGTGAGTGATGGGGATAGGCGGATGAATCCGCAAAGGCTTTCACCTTCACCTCCGGCCCCGATGAATGAAGTTGTGGACATGACCTATACCGAAGTCCATGAGCCCGAGGACCCTCCCCCGGAGATGCCACCACGAAGGTGCGAACCGGTTGCCACGGCATGCCCGTATCTCCATGAAAGATGTATGCATGCACGCTCCATCGGAAGTCGTTCCGAAGACGTTCCGAGCGTCTTCTGCGCATCTTCCGGGCTCATGGACTTCGGTAAATCTAACGTAGAGCAAAATGACAATAGCAGAATCTGAAATCAAGCATTCCAAAACTGAAATCTGAAATCCACCGTAGAGCAAAATCAGCCAAAACTGAAAATCGGAAATCTAATGTGGAGCAAAATGACACATATAAAAATCTGAAATTGGTTTGTAAAATCTGAAATCAAGCATTCAAAAAACTGAAACCTGAAATCTAACGTAGAGCAAAATCAGCCAAAATTGAAATTTGGAAAATCTAACATAGAGCAAAATGACAAATGCAAAAGTCTGAAATGGAGCATTCCAAAAACTGAAAACTGACATCCAACATAGAGCCAAATTAGCCAAAACTGAAAATCGGAAATCTAACGTAGAGCAAAATGACAAATGTAAAAAATCTGAAATCAAGCATTCCAAAAACTGAAATCAGAAAACTAACGTAGATCAAAATTAGCTGAGATTGAAATTTTGGAAATCTAACGTAGAGCAAAATGACATATGTAAAATTGCACTTTCGCATTTTCCCTTCAATTTCAACAAATGCACACAATCGAAAAACAAAACGAAAAACATGCTTGAAGACTTGATCGGGCAGTTGACGGTCATAACGAGAGAGCTCACTTCGGAGCTTGTAGACTGTAAGGTACGGAAGACATCTGGAAGACATCCCGAATACGTTCCGAGTACATTCCAAACGTCTTCCGTAATTACCTTTTATTTGGTGATTTTGCAGGATGTTCCTAAGCTTCAAAATCTGGTGGATGAGTTCTTCAAGTCACTCGAGCGCGATGGCTCACCTGACTGGTTGGTCATCAACACGCATTTGCTTTCCCACTTCCCCGACCAACTCCTCATGTATGGTCCAATACGGGGGACATGGATGTACGTGTTCGAATCATTCAACGGGAAGATTCGAAGGTGGGTGAAGAACAATCGCATATCCGGTTCAGAGTGTTATGCAAGGCTTCGGGCGGTACCGGATGGTACATGTGGTGCGAGGGTTAATCTTGGTACTTCGTCGCCGGCGGGAGGCAACCACCAATCCCACCCGGCCACCCGTGCTCCGGTTCTTGACCACCGCACCGTTGAGGGCGCCGAACACCGTGGTTTTGGGAACACAAGGCAAGCGCCATGTACTCTCCCGCGCTGAAACGAAAGCGCTGGAGCTGTGGATGCATGGCAACGTGCCCCAATACCGCAAGTTGAAGGCAAAATTCGACGACTACGTCACCTACTGCAAGAGGTAAGTAAGAAATGAAACCCATAAGGTGCCTGGAAGACGTTTCATATATCTTCTAGGCATCTTCCACACGTCTTTGGTAAATACATGTCCTGACACTGTGCACGTATACATTCGCAGGGAAAACCATATGGTTCGGAGACGTATTGGCGCACATGCCGGAGGGTCTCGCCTGATGGATGTGCCGCTGCATATGCACGGTAGCGACCCCAAGGTCTGGCTGGGGAGACCATTCACGGAGAATGAAGCGGCACTCGTCGAAGGGCCTCCTCGCGTGTGTCAATCTTTCGGCTCGGTCGTGGTTCGAGGAGTTTGCTATCGCACGGCAGCTCAGGACAAGACGAAGAAAACTTGTCAACGTTACTTCCGAGCCTTTTTCTCTGGAGAAACATCAAAGGCCCGAGGAAATCGAGACTGACCGGTGCGTCCGTGCATTACGTTTTGGTGAATGTGCGCAGAATATGTACCGAATGTCTGCTGCGTGTCTTCTCGACGTCTTCGGGGATTCTTACTATAGAGTATTGTGGCTCCAACTCGCAGGTACGCCATGGTAGATAGCATCTACAAGGTCGACTTGGCCGCGAAAGAGTACATTCTTGTGAAGGGAAAGTGGTTCCCTGAATTCAACCAAGCGACGACAAAACGGTTTGCCAAGCTAAACTCGAAGTACGGGCCGGACAATACCGCAAAGGTGGTGTACACATACGACCCGGATGATCCCGAGACACCTTGGGACACTACTGATCCATTCATCCTGGCGGCTCAAATTGAGCACCAAGTTGTAATCAAGAAACACCCTGTGATGAAGACGGCGGTGGTATTTGATTTAAAGGCTGACTTTTTCGAGTGCATCGACGATGATGGTTCACGACCGAAAGGTGCAAGACGCAAGAAGAGGCGATCATGATAATACGCCGGGCATCGTACTTAGTGGTCTGTATGTTGAATAGATGCAATCGTACATGTATGTGTAGATAGACCTATCAATTAACTTAGCCGTATATCATGTATCATAGCAACAGAGCATGATGACAACCCTGAAGTTGTTAGGAAGATACCCGGAATGTCTTCCGTATGTCTTCCGTGCGCCTTCTGAATGTCTTCTGTGATTACGCGACTAGTGTACGTGTGGTATGAAGTAGCTATGTGGCCAAATTGCATAATCATCACATATGTGTCGATAACACATGTCAGAATGTATTCTGGCCCAGAAGACATTCGGAACATCTTCCGGGTATCTTCCGGGATGACTGCCCTTTGCATGTCTTCCGGGAAGATGTCTTCCGAAATCCGGAAGACGTTCGGCACATCTTCGGCACGTCTTCCCCGAAGAGTGTCTTCTGGTTTCCAGAAGACGTTCCACTCAGAAGACGTCTTCTGGAAACCAGAAGACATCATTTCTACGAAGACGTCTATAAGACGTTCAGAAGACGTCTTCTAGACGTCTTCTGATTTTCCCAGAATGTAGGGATAACCTCTATCAGCTACATCACTGTCAAGATGAGTTCTGATCTGTGAGATTTACTAAGATATGCTTTGAAGTGATCAGGTACTGAATCAACTGTCAAAATGCATAGTAGATGGTGGTGTTGCTCCTACGATAGAGTGAAAAGGGCATGGACAGTGTTCAACAGTGACCAGCTGTTTTGTGAACACTGTATACTGCCTTCAGGTCTGGAGATATTCTCCATCCAGCCCTTCAGCATGTGGATTGATCCTGTTCCCTTATCTATCGCCATTACTGACATCCAACACGCACATGTGTTTGTTGGATGGTATCTATGCATCATACATGTGATGTTGATATTATACTTGATCATATACACTTACTGACTCAGTGTAATGTCAGTATACATAGTAATGTCAGTGACTATATATTGT
Source organism: Cymbomonas tetramitiformis (assembly GCA_001247695.2). NCBI lineage: Eukaryota > Viridiplantae > Chlorophyta > Pyramimonadophyceae > Pyramimonadales > Pyramimonadaceae > Cymbomonas > Cymbomonas tetramitiformis. Next base: position 62,876 of record LGRX02004510.1, on the reverse strand, counting down.
GCATGTACTTACTGATTGAGTACACTTAAGTAAATTGATATAGATTAATCATACAGGTTTATCTGTATACCACTGAACAGCATATCACCAGTACAATATATATCAATATAGTTAGTATACTGCTGCAATCCTGTACATCTCATCATAATGGATGATGAGTTAAATGGTATATTTTCACAAGTAGCTCCGATGAGTATCCATCTTGATTAACAGGAGAACAGTTATCCAATCCCAAATCCTCCGTCATGGATAACTGAGCTAATTCCTGTCTTAATAATCAAGACTGGCATCTTACACTATTTGGATTTTCAATATAGCCTATACTTGCAAGATCTAGCATGTATATGAAATATGCATGTTGCAGTGTGATATAGGTGTATTGCTGGATAAACCCCCGGTGCCATGGGGTACAAACCCATGGTCGGTTAGGCGCGGACAGATCACCATCGAATCGATCAACAGAACTACACGATGGTTTATTGATAAGCCCTTACTTTTTAATCCTCTGCACATACATCTATGTTGCACTGTTGGTATATGCATGTGTATGCCAAGCCGTTATCGTGATCAGGCTGGTATGCATGTGTGCATGTATGCTAGATTTATCAGACTGATTATTATCACAGTATGACTTGTGCACACAATCACAGTATGCTGTTATAGTGATCTGTGATAAGTGAGATAAGTGTGATAACTTTGTCACTCACTGTCAATCACAGCATGTTGTTATAATGATGACAATATGGTATACACTATGCACAGCATGTGTGTGTAATGATGATGGCGTCGCACACACTATTTCTGCGCAGCATGTATGTATATTGTTCATCTGCGCAGCATCATGCGTCCATCTGCGCAGCATCATGCGTCCATCTGCGCAGCATCATGCGTCAATCTGCGCAGCATCATGCGTCCATCTGCGCAAAATTGTATGAACATCGAGATCGCACACTATGTCTGCGCGTGATTCATATGTATGTCGCGCTGCATACTGATGCATCACACATCATGCGTCGCACATCAAGTAAATCATGGTAGCATAATAATTCGGGAATAGATTACTCCAAAATGGGGAATAGAAATTTCAATCTGTTTTTGGGGAATAGGTGTGTGACACATGCATATGCGTCTAAAGTTTTGCGTTTAAATTTTTAATAAAGCGTTAAAATTTTCCCCCCACCCATCTGTTCACTTTCGTTTTGCAAACATGAGGAAGCCTCCGAAAAAGTACACTAGGGTGTGCCTTTCCGTGCGATAATGGCGGGTATCGATGTACTGTTGAACACACTGATGGTATGCATTTTATTGTCCTCTATTCAAGAAAAAGGACAGGGTAAAGGATTCTCCATCAAAAATGAAAGGTGCGTTGCCCTTGCTTTCCACGGTTCCCTTGTACAGTTGACTACATATATAATAAGTGTTAGGAACAACTTTTTTTGCGCAAGCAAGATTACGGGGCTTTCATTGAACCAGATACGGGGCTTTCATTGAACTAGATACAGGGCTTTCGTTGAACCAGATACGTGGCTTTCGTTGAACCAGGTACCGTACGTGGCTTTCATCGAACGAGATACGTAATGCTACGCGAGTTCCTGACCACGATACCGAGTGTGCAGGCAATTTGCTTAAATTAGAAAGGGTTGGAAGCAAGATCCGTTCGGAATCTAGGATGCTGGACGGGTCTTGAGAGGGGGGTAATGGGCGTGATTCGAGCCAGCCAACTCGACTCACGCCCAACAGGGACGCATCCTGCACAGCATGAACATATCACGCATATCATATAAGCATAATAAACACATACTGACCGTTTGGCAGTGCAATTTCACCTCTAGCGGAAACGCGGATGTCAACCGCGTCCACGTTTCCGCTAGGCGTTTCTTCCCTCATTCGCGCGCTCGTTTGCAAGAGAGCCTGGGCAACGGATGAGGGAAGCGTTAGCAAAAATAGTATTTCGTATGCGTTGTTTTCCCTAAACAAATTGCACAAACTGAACGGTCAACCACACATCTCGTTGTGGGATGACGCGTTCATTTGGCGGAAGCGGGTGGAATTTAAGGAATTTGAAACCCGCAATAGTTGCGCTATGGGGTTTCATCTTCTTTGCGAAACGGGTACCCACATCATACTAAGTAGGAATATGTGATAATATTTTGAAGCAAAAGATTACTCAGATTAGTATACAATCTTAGAGATCTTTATTTCGCTGGACAGGGGCACACTCCCGGAGAGAAAGCCTTCCGCCTTTAGTTAAAATTGCATATTTAACAAATCAAACAGTGAGTATTTTCTTCAAGTATTTTCAGACGGTAATACTTAAACACTGGTAATACTTAAACACTGAGTGTTGTCTCGCGTGTTGTCACCAAGCCTTAGAAACTCACGATCTCACTCCCAAAGTGACCAAAAACCGTTCGATCGGCGATCGAACGGTTTTTGGTCACTTTGGGAACGCGTCTGAAAATACTCAGTGTTGTCACCAAGCCTAAACTCGCGATCTTACTCCCGAAGTGACCAAAAACCGTTCGATCGCCAATCGTTCGGTTTTTGGTCACTTTGGGAACGCGTCTGAAAATACTCAGTGTTGTTTCGCGTGTTGTCACCAAGCCTAAACTCACGATCTCACTCCCAAAGTGACCAAAAACCGTTCGATCGCCGATCGTTCGGTTTTTGGTCACTTTGGGAACGTCTGAAAATACTTAGAGAAAATACCAGACAGGTCTTTGCAACCAAGCCGACTTCAGTTCTCACATACTGTAGAGCCCTAAACGTACGGTTTACGCCCTCCCGAATCTGGAATTCACGGCCGTGAATATTAAATTCACGGCCGTGAATATTAAATTCACGGCCGTGAATATTTCACTGCACGTATGATTGCCCACACTGTTTGCGAGTAAATTAGATTGGGAAAACATTTTCCAACGTTGGTAATGCACAAAGATATATCATTTAGACTCTTAGGTAGGAGTTTTTTTAGCTCTTGACTGAGCCGTGGCCGCATCAGCTCAGTTTGCAGTCGCGACTGCGAGCTAAGCTGAGAGGCCCTTATAACTTTCATGCACATCGCATCAAAACTCAAACAGCGGAGGGGTTCTCGTGCGTTCTAGCGCACGATACTTGGCACCAATATTGCTAACAGCAATATTGGTGCACCCTCAAACGCACAACCTCTGATGTCAGCTATGCGCAAAACGCGTGCTACACATCATGGGTTTCGGTACATGCAAATCCAAACCCAAACATGCCAAACAGCAAAGGGCTTCCCGTGAGTTCCAGCGCCCGTAACTTTGCAAAAGTATTACTAAGATATATATCTTTTAGTTGCCAAAGGCCCAAGGCCTCAAAAGCCTTGTGCACGAAGCCATCAATTTATTTCTTTGGAGATTTATTGGGTTTGTGTTCGAGTTTACCCAAACCCAATACATGCCAAACTGAAAAGCAATTCCCGTGCGTTATAGCGCGCGAAACTATGCACAAATATTTACAAGACACATATCTTTCAGTTCTCAGAAGCACAAGGTTTGAGATAACTTGTTGGCAAAACCATCAATTTATTTCTTTGGCAGATCTATTGGGCTTGGGTTCGAATGTTTCCAAACCCAATACATGCTAAACAGCGAAGGGCTTCCCGTGCGTTCTAGCGCACGTAACTGCGTAGAAATATTGCCAAGATATTTATCTTTGATATATTCAAAGCACAAGGTCTAAGAAAGTCTGTGCACAAAATGGTATTACTATTTCTTTGACACAGATTTTAGCGTGATATACAAACTCATAAATCTGGGTCAAAGAAATGATATGTTAACTTCGCGCACAAGCTATCGCAAACCTTGCACTTCAGAAAAGTGAAATATATGCATCTTATCAATATATTTTGCAAAGTTACGTGCGCTGGAACTCACGGGAAGCCCTTCGCTGTTTGGCATGCTTGGGTTTGGGTTTCAAACCCAAAAGGCATCATGCCAGCACGCGGCCGTCTTTAATATACTCAACGGCTTGCCATATGCTCTTGAGGGTGCACTGATATTGATATGAACAATATCACTGCCAAGTTTCGTGAGAAGATTCTCACGAAAACCCCTATTATGCAAAGCCGCAAGTGGTTGAAACCATCTCACACCGCACCAACTTAGCTTGCAGTCGCGAAGGCTAAGCTGATGCGGTTGCGGATGGGGCCAATCGATAGTTCAAACGAAAGGTATTCACCTAATGAATACAAACGCTTTAGAATCGAATGGTGGAAAAAATTATGCTTCATGCTACATTTTTCTCCTCCTGGTCCTCGGACCATGGCTGTGAAGTGTTGGGGAGTGTGCTAGTGAAACTGCTTGTAAATTTTTTTGGCGCTCGATTGAATTAAGCATGGTTACATGTGACATATAATCTATTCCCCAAAAACAGATCGAAAATTCTATTCCCCATTTTGGAGCAATCTATTCCTCGATAACCTTTTTTCCGTAAATCATGCGTCGAACTGTACAAACTATAATCATCGCACGTGCGTCGTGCGGTATGAAATATGATCTCCGCACATCTGTGTCGCACTGTACGATTCGCGCGGAACATTTGCGAATATCGCTGTCGCACAGTATGAATGCGTATGTCGTTGTCGCTGATCTTTGTCGCACAGTGCGAATGCGAATGCGCTGATAACGAAATTTTGTGCATCTCTGTCGCGCTTGATGCGAATCATATACACTGACGCTCATTTTTCGTTTGCGCGCTTGATTTTCGCATATCGTACCAAACCCTGCGATATTTGACAGCATACATGTACGATTCGTACACTCGTGCGCACACCTTGTCGCAATTTATTCACTGCTGAAATGATGTTGAATGCGAATATATATGGTCGCGCTGATGATATTATTGCACACTCCGCCGATCGCTGACGATCGCTGTCGTATATGTGCAGATATTCGAAATATATGTATATGCGAACTCTGTCGCGCCGTATACAAATCTATATACGATATATGTCAAGTCTGCTGCACACACTTGTTCTCGTTCTTCGCCTGAGCGGAGGATACCACTGCCAGGGCTCGCTATGCGAACGCTATCTTGACGCGGCTGCTATTGAACAGTAACAGCCGTAAGTAATATTATGGTGGGTATGAGTGCAGCAGTCTGGTGACCAGAAGTGCTTGCTTGAGCCCAATGCTCCTCATATACTTCCAGCGCCCTCACGCATCTCATGCGTTCCCACCATCGGGTTGTGAACCCGAGGGCACTGTGTGAACTACCCGCATCGGCTGGTCGATATAGCCTTTGATGCTCGCATGCTGTTCATTTCATGCTTGAAGCGAAGACGCGTCTTCTCAGAACACTTCGGTTCTTCAAGACTTGTCTTGCTTCGCCATCTCGATGCCAATACCTGGCCTCTCGATGACAGATGGCACTCACCTTAGGTGGATGTCATACATTATGACTGTACATGTCATAGTCGACCGTACTGACAATACTCGACGACTGTATGTCAATATGACATATGACATGACATGACATGACATGACATGACATGACATGGTATGACATGTATGACATGTATGACCGGTATGACATGTATGACACATGTGTCATCGGTCATATCCCTGACAGGTCGGAGCGTCGGGGTAAGGTGGCGATGGCGCGGAGAGGAGGAGACTCGCGGAAATAGGAATGGCAAAAGCAGTGCGAAACGTCCGTAACTGTGAGGTCCCAATTCGTAGAAATGCGGAAGTCGATAAACACGTTGCGCAAGAAGTCCGCGACAAAGATTGATCAAGTCCAGTCAAAACGAAAATCCCGTGGACATCCAAAAAATCACGTAGGGTACGCTGCAGCGATAAACACAATCACTCCGTAACGACGCGTGCCTCAACCGCGAGTCCTCATAGCGCAACCATCAAACGGAGTCCCCAACGCCCCACCAAGCGGAGGCGTTTAGCCAATCATGCTACCAAAAGTAGTGGAAGGTGCCTGGCGCACCATAACCTGTTAGATATATGACTACGGATATATATTGGGTTACAGTCAGAATGCTTTCACTTTCGGTGTTTCTCATAAGTGTAATAAAACATAAGATAGTCTCGGCTTTAGCCGAAAACCCTAAATCTGTGACACCCGTACTGTACTGAGTACTAGTACAGATAACAGGAAGTGACACACGGTGTGTCACATCCAGCACATCCAGCACATACCACTCCATATGTAAGATCGCTATGAAAATAAGAGAAAGGCTGGGCCGTGACCCAAAATTCTTGTTTCCTTAAATATGCGGTATTCCTGTAGCAACACGCCAAATTGGCCGAAAAGCCGCAACATTTTTGTCCGCCCTTACTCGGACGCGTTGCGCTCACGCGCCGCTCGTGGCCGCTCGCTTCGCTCGCCATGCGGATTACGCATACGCACCGTACCGCACGCGTAACCGGATAGACCTTCAGGTTATGGACTACTTTGCCCCTAAAACTTATTCGGCGGGAGGGGTGCGAGGGGGGGGCACACTGCCCCCCCTCACATCATTTCTACGGCCACTTCTGGGTTCCTGGACACGATTTGGCCAATGGCGAGGCATTGTCATGACACATACTAGGCGAATCCCATCGCGTAGTTGAGTGCTATCACGACATGCAGTCCGGCATTCCTTGAGAGCGCTCGAGATGGGATCTAAATAGCATACTTTTATTGATCGACGGAGTACAGCTAAGTGTCAGGCCACCTAACGATCTGAGCTTCAAAATGAACATGGAGGCCTGCGCAACACATATCGCGATAATTGCTGAAAGTTTAACAGAATTTCAGCAGTTCAGAGTAGGCTCACAGGAACGCACGACAACACATCATATCTACGGTGCAACGTCGTAATGGATGTAGCCTTCGCGTATAGTAGTGCGTTCATTGGCTCAGGCAGTCCCATGCCACGGGAGTGCGAATCTGCATCGTTGAGCGATGTGAATGAGGAACCCACCGACATACGACCTGAGGTCGGACCTGAGGTCGGACCTCGCATTTTGTCCGATGTGGCAGAAGAAATCGATTATTTGCCGTCAGATGATAATATTTTTGACGGTCTAGGGGCATATTAATTTTAAAGGCAATATTTTGACATTCAGTATCGAGTCAACACTCGCGATACTCCAGATGACCGATCACGCATCCCTTGTGACGTATGACAGTCGAGTATGTCATAGGCACTCGTGAACTGTGACTGTGGCGTCTATCGCAAAAACATGTCGTTCTGTCCAGTTTGTGTCGCTTTGTACAGTGCTTAACAGTGGCAGCCGATGTTTTTTTCCAGCTACGCACTCGAAAGGTTCTGAATTTCGGATAGAATAAATCGACGTATCAATAAATATGCCGAAAAGACATTGCACCCACCATGAAAGTACATTTGACCGAGGTTTATGCACCGTGTGTCGCTCTGAGCAATCTCGGATGCGAGCGAAACAACGCGCTCGCATCCCAGATCGCAATACGTACATGAGGAGTGCAAGTAGCTTTCATTTGCGTATGCAAGAGACGTACTTGTCCGCAGTTATTTCCATCGAGACAGATTGGACAGAGTCTATTTTTAATGACGTTTTCGAAGACAGAGGGCGACAGAGCAGAGCAGTTGTGGAAGCGGAACACGTTCGCCAACTGCTCAACAAGTTCAACGTCAAGAACTTCAAAGATTCGAAGAAGATTAAAAGCAGGACGATAGTTGACTTATTTGCAGCGGGTTCTGGAATTATGGGACACGTGAAAAATATCCTACAGACAGATTTTCAAGAAAAATATACTCTTATGTCGGTGGACCACCAAGCTATGGCAAAGTCAATAAAGGGGTGGCAAGCCAAGGACATCTTCGACCCGAAAGACTGGGGGGTCTTTTAAATGCGAACTACATCTGCGCACCACCCTCGAGTGGAATGAGCGACGCTGCATTCATTTTCTACGCAGCTGAGTGCAGGGACTTCTGCGCATTTCTTTTGCCAAAGCACTGGCTCGCTGACCGCAGCTATCCATTGCGGAGGCTTTGGTGGGGACAACAACAAAAAAAGAAAACAGTTTACATTATTCCGTCAGCGAAAGACCTAAGTTGGCATGTGTACGTGCGGTACACGCGCAAAGGCCTAGACCTATTCGCTGGGAATGGCATGAAACTGTCGCGAACTTATGCACGAAGCGTCCACACCAAGCACAACCCTCTAGCCCTACTACTAGACAGTCTTACTTATTGTCAGTGCCTATACAACACCAGCTCGACTTTGCATATGTTTCCTTATATGACTGCACAATTATCTTGCTACTGTAACTACACAAAATCTCAAAATTTTTGATATCTCTTTATCTCTTCTCACTACTTGTGCAAGCTGAAAAAGACTGTTAATTACAGTTCTGACGCAGTCGCACAAGGAGAAGTCCACAAATGTATATCTTTACAAGCATAAGAATACTGTATCTTATTAATTATCTCATAACACTGCTGTTTTCGCGGTCTCAAGCGAGTCCTGGTTATTCTCGGAATCACTGTTACGAAGGCAAAACAAAAATGAGCGTCTGCTCACTCTCACTACGCCGCCCTACTTATTCTCGCTATCTCCAAACAAGTGTAACACCCATCCGTATTTCCGTATCTCGTCACTGTCATAACTCCTCGCGCGTATCGTACTGCGCGTGTCATACGTTCGTCACAGAGACTGCTACAGCAAGTGTCACAACCCGGCTGAGGTACACGATAAGCCGTGGTTTGTGACAGCTGTCGCGAACTTATGCACGAAGCGTCCACACCAAGCACAACCCTCTAGCCCTACTACTAGACAGTCTTACTTATTGTCAGTGCCTATACAACACCAGCTCGACTTTGCATATGTTTCCTTATATGACTGCACAATTATCTTGCTACTGTAACTACACAAAATCTCAAAAATTTTGATATCTCTTTATCTCTTCTCACTACTTGTGCAAGCTCTTTTTCTCAACATCCCCCATCTGTAGCTGCCACCGGTAGCACAGACATTAGACAAGAGCTTGCTCAGCATCTTCTGTTGTAACGCCATCCATTGCGAACTTGCCCATGCTGAAGGTAAACATACCCACTCCAGAAGCTTCTCCTCCTCGCAACATCCTGGCTCTTGTCAAAGGGTTGCGAAACACCATGACCCACATGCATCTTCTGCCAATAGGTCCATGCTCCAAATGTCCAATCACATGTAAACGTCCAGCGTGACACAGCTTACGAAAGTATTGTGCCCTGCTTTCTGTCATATCGGTCATGTAGTGCGATGGCACATGAATACAAGCCACCACTCGGCTGGCCAGTACTGCCAATGGCAACGCAATATCCAGCACTGCGAACCAGGGTGAAGTTACCACTGCGTCACACACCCCATACTTCTCCTTCCAGGCTCGATAATTGCCCGGTTGTAAAGCATTAAGGGCTTCGTGCCACTTCAACTGCGGATTCCAATCATTATTCATGACCTTCAGATGAGGCCACTCCAGTGACATAACCTTGCCAATGACACCTGTGCCAGCCCAAGGATCCCATACCTGTGTGATCTTCTCCCAAGTCACCTCGTGTGCCAAACGTCTGACCTCCTGAGGAACTGTCATCACCAACTCTAAGCCCCAATCCAGTTGACTGGCAATCTTCACCTGAGCTCTGCTCAGTTGTGTGACATCTCCTCTCTTCTGAACTTCCTCGGGGCTCATGGCCTGCACCGTGGACGTCTTGCGGAGACTTCTCGCGCGAGCGTGCTGTTCTGCACACTTCCTGCTCAAGATGGTACGATGGCCCTCATGCCAGAATCCTGGCATCACTTCTGTGATCACTCTGCTGAGCTCCTCCTGGCTTCCCCAGGCCACTCTGTCAGGAAGATCCCCCATGCTCCCTTCTCTGCTGAGCATCTGCCGCGAGCTCAGCGCCTGCCATGGGTCTTCACGTCCCGGCCTCACTGCACGATGCGGACCCACGTCTGCAGGCAACAATACCACATCTGATCCCAGCTTCTCTCTCAACTGCAACTCCATGGCCGCCATCTTGTCAACGATTGACGCGCTCACCTCGGCGGCAGCTGCCACCACAGTCCCACCTAAGCACTTGGGACATTGCCAGTCCCCTTCAGGTACTCCATCCAGCGCCGGATTCAGACACCACGTGTGATAACCACGGTTACAGGTGTCACACAGCAACATGGCTGCCTCCCCATCTGTCCGCATACACACCTCACACGCGAGATGCTTGCTGGGAATGGCTGCACTGCAGTCGTACTGGTCTTTCACTTGTAAGTGACATGGCGCAATACTTTGCACTGTGCTCTTCTCCCGCAGCTTCGTGCTGTCCTCCAACACTACCACTCCATCTCTTTGCACCTTGACTATCTTCAGGATGGCTGACTTGGTGGCCACCTCCATGCCAGAGCGCGGTTGTTGTCGTATATATACGAAATCGCCTGCCTTGAACTGGTGCGGCTTCGGCTCGTAACTGCCACTCCTCCTGTGCTCGTACCGTAAAGTGTCGCGGTGCTGAGCGATCTCCAGGTTGCACCCTGCATGTACCATGAGCCTCTTCACGATGGCGGCTCGCTGTAACAGATCATCAGCCAGTGTCTTCTCCTCCTGCTTCCCAAAGTCCAACTCGGGTCGAGCACGAAGATCCGGTGGCACCGTGGCTTCCTGAGCGAACAGCAAGGTGAATGGCGCCACTCCAGTGGACTGCTGCCTAGCTGCGTTGTAGCTGAGTACGAGTGACCAGAGCATCTCATCCCACTCGAAGTCCAGGCCCTTGTCGAGGGCCATCTTCTTGAAGCAAAACTTGAGGGTGCGTACCACCCGTTCAGTCAAGCCATTGCTCTCTGGGGAACTCGGTGAAGTCACTCTTCGGTCAATGAGACACTGCTCGCATAGAGCAGAGAACTCACCTTCAAACTCTGTGCCCCCATCCACCAAACATTCTGCAGGCGCCCCAAACACGGATAGGACATGATAGCGAAATGCGTTGGCGATGGTGGCGGCCTCCTTGTCGGGGATTGGAACGCACACGACGAATCGCGTGTAGTGCTCAATCATGACCAAGACGCGTTGGTTCCCAGCCTTCGTGATGCGTTTCGTGGGCCACGCTAAATCCAGGGACCAGCGATACATGAAGGACTTGATCTCCAGCGGCGTGAGATTCGCCTCCTCCCGTGCATAGTGCGTCTTCACCCTCTGGCAAGTCTGGCACTGAGTGACCACTGCTTGCACATCCTGTTTGATGCCTGCCCAGTAATGGCGTTGCCACAACAGGTTCAATGTCCGCCTGATGCCCCAATGGCCAGTCCTCTCATGGTACTCACGCACCAACTGAATCCTGTCACAGGGCTTGGGCACCAGCAGCTCCTTACCACTGACAGTGACCATGTATAACTCGCCCATGAGCTCGTCCCAACGGTGACGCGCTGCCCTCTTCCTTACCCTGTGATATTCCTCCTTGGGCACCTCCACTCTTCCTCCTGACTTGATCCACGCGAGGCATAGCTCGTCCTCGTGTATATCGGGGTATCTTTCTCGGAATGACTCCTGGTTGGTTACGCTGGCTAGCATGGCAACCATTCTCGTAGTGTCGGGCAGCTTAGGCAGCCTCATCTCTTTCTCCTTTGTCACTGGTGCCCATTCTGGGGCTGAGCTCGTCTCTGCTGGCTTGCCTCCAGGTCTTGAAAAGGCCTGCCGGTGACGTGCCTCGTAGCCCGCGAGCTTCATGGAGGCCATCTTCCACTGCCTGCGGCGTGGAACAGCGTCGGCGGTGCCTAGCCCCTGTGTACCTTTCTGTCCTTGGCTGCACATGCGTTGCAGTCGTTCTTCCCAGTCCTGATGGCTGAGGCGTCGCGCGACTTGCTGGGTGTAGCCGCTGGAACTGGTGATCCACTCTGCTAGTTGGGCTCGCACCGGCTCAGCCGTGCCCTCGGAGGTGGCAGCCACCTTGGTGGCTTTCACGATGGGGATGGCAACTAGCGTGCCATGTTCCTTCTCCTCACTCTCCTCACTCATCGGCAGTTTGGTCGTGCTGACCTCGGCAATCGCATACAATAGCTCCATTGCTCTTCGGTCCATAGCAAGGCCAAGCACTCCTGCCAATTCTTCGTCTTTCATGCCATGTGCCGCGCGCAGCTCACCTGCGCTGTACCCCATGGCCACTGCCTTCTCATCCAGGTTAACCTCTCTGGTCTCCCCCACTTCATCATCATCTCCCTTCCTCACCACTGTGCCTGCGCGAGGCGCGCGAAAAGCACGAGAGTTTTGTGTCGCCAAGATGGTTGGCAATACTCTCATAGGCTCCCCTACAACGTTGGCGGTGTAGTGAGGCTTCCTGTCTCCTGTGACGACCCTGCGCGGCTTCCAGCCTCGCTGCAGAATATCGCGCACGTATCTGTCTGGTGGTCTGTCCACCCGCTCCATCACCAGATTGAACTGCTGATTCTGGAACAGATTGCTCCAATATGCTCGTAGACGATGCGCGTATGATCCCGCGCGCGCCGCGTCAAAGGACACCGGCTGGCCCACCACGCTGTTGATGATGGGGAACACCTCCTTCCTGATCTTCGAGTTCTCCTTGTGTGACAGCGGAGAAACGTTTTCCAGCACATATGCTGGCGGTCTCTGAGGCTGCAGCTGTTGCAGCGTGGAGAGGACTCGCACTGCCTGGTAGAACAGTCTGCTGTGCCTGCCCTCCAGACCAGCCAGCTTGCCAGCTGGTGACAGGTCCTGGCATGGATATCCACACACCATGACCCACTGCTCTCCACTCAATGCCCCTGCATGTACAAGGTCAATGAGGCTGGTGTCTTCGATGTTGCTGGGCAGTTGCTCCAAGTGGGCTGCCTCGGCACGGAACAAGTCAGGATGACGGCGACTGAGCGCCATGCACCTGGCCCTGGCTACCGTCTGGCTGGACTTCGAGATGTCCTGGTAGAGGTACTTGTTAACCTTAACTCCGCAGCGCAAGAGCATCTCTAGTCCAGCACACAGGCCCCCACACGGCTCATAGCAGACCACGCCCTCTTCTCTGGCTTCCTGGAAGAAGCTCTTGTCAATCACTCTCGTGTCGATCTTCTTCGGCACTTTGAGCTTACCACCCTCCATGGTCTCGTCGCCGTATATCGCTGGTGAGCCTCCGGAATGCATACCCCTGATCGGCCGTACCTGGCTGAGGGCATCCCAGGCGACCCGAGTCAACCTGCCCGAGCACCTGGCCACTTCCGGGTGGTCAGTGTCAAACATGACCCCCTTGTTACACTCCAGCTCTTCTTGGTAGTGTACATCAAACAGTCGATGGACTGCACTGGTCCCCAGCTGCTCCCTGACCATGTTCTCGCAGTAGTTGGCCACCTGAGCTTCTGGGCTTACTTCGGGGCCAAGTGGTGGCTCCCTGGTCACTTCCCAGCAAATGGCGTCTGTGAAGCAGCGCGTTGGCCTCTCGGCACGCCCCGCTTCCCTGGCTCGGTCCCCTTCACGGTCCAAACGGGCACCAGTCTCGTCTGCGGTGCTGGGCAGTGGATACCTGGATGGCACATCCGCGTTCTCATTCTTCGGACCTGGTCGGTACTGGACCGTGAACTCAAACTCCTGGAGGCTGATGGCCCAGCGTAGGTGTTGACCTTGTAGGTCACCCTTCTCCATGAGTGTTGTGAGCGGCGAATGGTCGGTGATCAGCGTGAAGTGGACCCCGTGCAGGTACTGTCGTAATGTGCGGATGGCCCACACCACTGCCAGCATCTCACCCTGGAAGCTCGCGTACTGTCTCTCGGTTTTCGACAGCGAGCGGCTGATGACCACACAGATGTGTTCTACGCCATTCTCGTCCTTCTGCCCCAGCACTGCGCCAATGCCATGGTTGCTCCAGTCTGTGTAGAGGAAGATGGGCTTGCTGTAATCAATGGGCTTCAAACATCTCCCCGAACACAGGGCATCCTTCAATGCTTGTAATGCCTGGTCCTGATCCTTCCCCCAAGCTCCCTTGACATCCAACACTTCCTTTCTGAGCAGGTCGTTCAATGGTCGTGCCATCTCTGAGTAGTTGGGTCCCATGGGTTCCCCCACCAGACCTTTGTAGTAGTTCATGAGTCCAAGGATGGAGCGTACTCCAGTTTTGTCCTCGGGCTTGGGCAGCTCTTGGATGGCCTTGCACTTGATGTCCTGCGCGCCAATGGTGTTATAGCCGATGCGGTAGCCCAAGAAGTCCACCGTGGCTGACCCGAAGGTTGACTTGCCCGAATGCAGACGTATCCCTGCATCCCCCAAAGTGCGAAGCACGGCTTCCACATCCTTGATGTGCTGCTCAGCGGTGTCTGAGTATATGCACACGTCATCGACGTACGCCACCGTGCAGTGTTGCAGATGACGTAGCTCGTAGTCCATGATCCTGATGAAGGCTGCGGTTGCTCCAGCTGCTCCAAACGGCATGGATGTGTAGCGATAAAGCTGGTTGCCCCACCAGAACGCTGTCTTGTCCCTGTCCTCCTCAGTGGTCATGGGAATCTGGTGGAACGCCTTGGTCGCGTCCAGGGTAGTCTTGAACTTGGCCTTGGCCACGCGCTGGTAGAGCTCTTCTGGACGGTGTGGTAACGTATTATCCTTCAGCGACAACCGATTCGTAGATCGGAGGTCGACGCAGAATCTCGTCGAGGTCCACTGTCCAGTGTCGTGATCCTTCTTCCCTGCAACCACCACGTTGCTGGCGTGTCTGCAGTGCTGCGAAGCCGGCTCGATGAAGCCATATTCCAGCAGTTCCTTGCAGTGCAGGTCGATGATCTCCTGCTCTCCCGGGCTGTACTTCCTCGGTCGTTGGTAAGCTACCTTAGTCTCGTCCTTGAAAGGGATGGCGAAGGTCGCATGTGTCGCGCCCCCATGGTAGCCTTTGATGTCCTGCGGCTTGTTGGCGAAGCAGTAGCTGCACCTCCTTACCACGTTGCGCATCTCCTCCCAATTCTCCTCGGTGAACTCGGGATGTCCTCCAAAGGTGGCATTGAGCTCGGTGTCCAGCCACGCGGCCTCGTCCTTGGTGACCCTGGTCGTGCCCCCTGGCTGTAACGTGTCCAGCACCGTGTGCGGAAGCACCTCGTCTTGCTCTGCCACCATAGCCTCCCATCCGGTGTCCCATTGGCGCGAAGACCTCTGGTCTTCCCAGGCAGTCCTGGCAGATCTGATCTGCGAGCTCGAGCACGTGTCCATCGTCAGCACGCCCTGAGGCTCCCCAGGGGCCACGACGGCCACCCAAGCAGCCACCGCTAGCAGCAGCAAAAGTTTTAAAATTCTGCCGGTACCCACTGGTTTAACTGGAGGGTGAAGGGTCAGTATGCAAGTCAACATCTTCCACCCCCCTTGCATACGGCCCAGGCCTCCTCCTGCAGACACGTAGACCACCAGCGCCAAGACTGATATCACATAGACCCAGTGCGCCACTCGGTAGCAAGCGGCAGTGAACTGCAGGCGCTGCAGTCGAGCGGCAAAGCGCGGCTTCCGCATGCGCCGCGGAACAGCGGCCAGCGTAGCCGGCCCGGCGGCCAAGATCCGCTGGGCGACCGCCAGCGCGCGACCCACCTGAGTCTCCAGCGCGGCGAATGTGCCATCATCTTGAACTGAGCCGGAGCATGGCAACCCATGGTGGACAATGTGGGCGCCAACCGTCAAGACGCACCCCAGAGTGCCAACCATGTGTGTGAAGTGCATGGCGAGCATGACGAGGCAGAACCGTATCAACGGCACATACCACAGCCCACGCCGAGCGTGATGGAGCCCAGCTACCTCAAGAGCGCCCTTGGCCAACAGCAGTAGGTGCCTGGCCAGCGCCAACAGCACTCGCAGAGGCGCCTGTTGATGTGCCCATGGCTCGAGTGGCGTTGCGCGCACGGCCCACAACGCGCGTGCCATGGCTCTGCGGGGCGCCTCAGCGTGGAATGCCCAGCAGGCGACGACCTCACCAAGAAACCTGAATACCTCCATAGCCATCCATACTGCCATCACTGCAAAATGAGGCAGCTGCGGCCAATGCAAGCGCACGAACACCCCCACGAGCAGGAAGCACACCTGAGTGCGCTTCGCCCGCCTATCATTGGCGGGCTGCGTGCCCGGCTTTTCGCCGGGGCTGCTTCTCAGTAACGGGCGCGCCGGGCTGCAGCTGGCCCGGTGCCCCCTTGAAAAGGCCCCAGTGCGCTCTCCCTTCTCCTCTCCTCCCAGATCTCATCATAACTTTGGTGTCTCTGGGGAGCCCGCGACGCGCCCATGCCGGCATGCCGACTGCGAGACGCGTCCTGACGATGAGCGCCTTCCTCGGGGCTAGGAGATCTCCTCCTGCGCTGACCAGCCCGTGGTGAACTCTGCTGTGCGGCACCCCCAGTTGGACTCTGCGGGCGCGCTGCAGGTTGGCCTGAAGGTCGAGTGTCGACATGCGCAACGAAGCCACTGGAACGCTCCGGGCTGCTGGGTGCTGTAGAGCTCGGGGTTGATGGCACGTATGAAACGGAGTCCGGCTCTTGTGCAGCCGGAGGCACGGCTTCAGTCTGCTGCGTGCAGACGGAATGTGCAGGGGATCTCAGAATGTCGTGGATTGAATGGTGCTCAGGTCTCTGTGCCATGTTGCACTCCAAGCCCATGGTCGATATCCCGCCGAGAACTCGGCCAGAGTAGGGTGCCGGCGTGGTCGTCCCCGTTCCAATCCTCGCAGTTGCGCGGGCAGTACGAGGTCGTTCTTCATATTCTCTGATGATCGCCAAACTGGCAGACAGCCCAACCAGTCTTTCACTGATGACCTCCACGCTGTCTTCATCCTCTGTCAACGGCGACGGTGTTCTGGTGCGACCCGTGTGAGTGCTCACACCCTCAACAGCCGCGAGGTCGGATGAGTATCCTGAGATGCTGCCATCTTCCTCCTCACTTCCTGCATCCCCTCCCTCGATTGGGTCCAGGCACCTCATGAAGTCGTTTCGAAGACGCGCCTGCACCTCTGCCCGACGTGCCTCAGCCAGCAACGCCGGGCCCACCGAGGACGTGAATGCAGACAATGGTTCTCGGTGCATCACCGCCACCTTGTTCCAGGTCTCCCAGCTGCAGCAGTCAAACTTGCGCGTGCCTGAGGAGAGGTACTCCAAGGTGAACGCCATGCTGCTGGGCCCCTGCTTACTGTAGTAGCGATTGTCCTCAAAGAGGTAATACACGGCCTTGGACCGGGCGTTGGCACGGGTCTTGAAAACCCGTAGGGTGCCCTGCCGTGGGCCATCGCTCAAATGGTTTCTGGCGATCTCCAAGAGCTGAGTGCGATCAACCAGATGTGTCATATGTCTCTGCAAGGTGCCGAGGAGTCCTCCCGTGCAGCCTTTCGACTGCCCACCCAGAGGCAGAAACTCTTCCCTTTGTCCCACTCCTGCGGAGGAAGCGTACCGGTGCAGGGTCTGGTTGCTGAGTTGCTGCGTGTGCACCCCCCTTCCTCGCTGCGCGAAGGGCTTCCCGAGCTGGAACTCGATCTTGCCCATGAAGCAACGGTACTGGATGAGGAAGACCGTCTGTCCCTGCAGCGCCATGAACTCCGAGATCTCTCCCAGGTCCAGCCAGTTGGCTTCTCCAGCTGTGTTCTCGCTGCGAGTGGGCGACTCCGGCTCGTAGGTGCCCTGGAACACTGCAGCGTGGTAATCCAACATGGCAGGGTCGAAGACGCCGTTGGGCCAGGTTTGATGCCGTAAACGAAGCGGTGCTGAAGATGGTGGCGGTGCGGAGCCAGATGGCCCTGCCTCATCCCCCCTGACCGTCCTCGACGTCCTGAGAGTCTTGGATGTGCGCACTGGAGGGTTTCTTCTGGCCCCATAAGTGTCCAGCGCGTCCTGTGCTTGCTCCTCTGTCTTGCATGCTCCGAGCATCACTCTCGGGTTGTCCCCCAGATGCAGGTACTCCACGGCGGCAGCGTTCGTGCTAAACACCTCGCCATTGCCTCCTTCCCCATCTGTCACCGGGTAGAACTTCCCCACCTTGTCCGCTGCGTCTGACAGCGTGAGCTGCGGGATCACATTCACCTCGCTCGCCACCTCCATATCGTACCTCACCTTCAGACGAGCTCGAAGGTCAGCGATGTCCACTCGCTGTACGTACTTTAGATGCTGGTACTGCCAGCGCTGGTCCTTCTCATAGTAAAAAGGCAGCTGGAACTCGCCAGTCATCTTGCCCATGGGGTTCATGATGGTGACGCCTTCCATGGTGTGACGTACCATGCGCTCCATGAGATCCCATTGGGCGCGAGTGTGCTCGCTGAGTACGCAGAACTGGCGCGCCACCTTGTCCCACATGAGCTTGCCCGTCACGACTCCTGGGTACGTCTGATGGGTGTTGAGGACCTCCTGAACACTCGCCATCGTGTACCTTCCTGCCTCCCGATGGGCACCACAGTCAGGGAGTGGGACCTGGTCGTTGTCCTTCTTGCCGCTCGGCCTCGTGGTCCAGGTTTCTGAGGGTATCTTCGTCTCCTTGTCAACCTTCTGGTCCACCAACGTAAAGTCGGGCCACAGTAGCTCCGTCTCCAGGATGGTCTTGTATTCTCCACATCGCGGGAACTTGACCTGCACAAATCCTGCGTCTACACCACCTCCATCGCCCTCTTCGCAGAGTGTGCACAGACGAGCATAGCCCGTGCGGTCGATGTACAAGCGCTGCTGAGACCAGCTACTCTCCTTGTCTTGGTAGTCCCACGGGTTCACTGCCATGCCCCCCCATGGCTGTACGCTGGCCAGCTTGAAGGCAGCTTCGCTCTCGGCCTCCTGCCTCAGCGTGAGGTCTGGATAGCGAGGGTCTGACTGAGTTGTGGTCAGGCTGGCTTGAGTGCGGGACTCCCTCGCATCTGGCTCTTCAGCACTGGACCACTCACCCCTGGTCGCCACATTGGCTTCCCGCTGGCTGCGTGATGATGCTTGTAGCATGCCCAGCATTTGGTCTGTCAAGGACGTACCAGGCGGAGGAGGTTCGTACGTTGCGTTCTCGGCGTGTAAGCTGACCCGCCCAGTGAGCTCGACTTGCATCATTGAGCTGGGTTTCAAGAAGCCTGCCTCCACCATGGACTGGCAGCGCGCCTCGAGCCTCTCCCTCTCATCCGAGTTGAACCTTCTCAGCCTCATCTCCTCTAGCCATGACGCCAGGCTCTCCATCAGCTCGGGGTGGTTTCGCGAGAATGCACAAGGTGCAGGCGAACACCTTTCCCCTGCGAGGGCCAGACGGTCCTCTCCCCTCGTGTCCAGGGACACTGCTTCACGTGGTGGTAGCTCGCAATCATCAAAAGCGGGGGCAAGAGTGCGCGCTGTCGCGGCCTCAACGTCGAAGATCTCGGTCGCCAGGCACACTCTCGGGTCTTCATTCCGCTTGCTCCTTGCATCGACGGGCGGCGTCAACTCGATCAATGGCAACGTGACCTTCTCCTTCATACCCAGTGACACCGCGGCCTCAGAAGTAGCAATGCCTCTGTAGAGGTCGATGGTCAACTTGAGGGCGTTCTTCAGGGGTCCAGTGCCCACCAAGAAGTCCCACGTCGTGTCATTGGTGTAGGTGACGAAGGCGTGGAGCCGATGCAGAGTCATGTACGGCGTGCCCGCGGCGAGAACCACATCCACGTAGCAGTACTTCGTGAATTCCGCAGGGCTGCCATCACATCTCGCCACCCTGGCCCCTGTCTCTGCATCAAAGATGGTCAAGCCCAACCTGTTGGCTGTCCTGATTGGGATAATGTTGCAGTTGGCCCCCGTGTCCAGGAGAAGCGCTTTGTACAACATGAGCAAGCCTCCAGAGGCCACCAGCGCCATCCCTTGTGCCAGAGAATCGTTCAGGAGCTTGCATACAGGCTGGACCTGCGCCATGGCAGTGAGCTGTTCCTCTGTAAGGCCACTGAGCATCTTCTTCTTCAATAGCTCGTACGCCTTAGCGTCCATGGTCCCTGCGTGCAGCTCACCCCTCTCGCTGAAGTCTCTCACCCCGTAGCTCTCCTGGACGGTGGCCGCTGCAGCTGTTACACGCACCGTCGTCCTCTCCTTCCTGGGCTGCTCCACCATGTCCTCCGGCATCTCATCCAGAGGAATCTCTTCTTCGTCACTGTCGTCGCCCGACTCCATGCCCGGGCAGTCATCATCCTCGTCGCTGGTGTCCTGGCAGTCTGCTGCTGAGGCTGTCGGCACGGGGAGCTGGTCGTTCTCAGCCAGTTCCACCAAGGTCTCCACACCCCTTGGAGCTGATATGCGACCTTCTGCTACGAGTCCAGCAGCTAGCTTGCGGAAAGCTGCTCCCAGGCTCTTGATCACGGAGGCCATGAGCTGCACCTTCCTCTGCATCTCGTCCGCCGCAGGCGCCATGGGCACCTGTGCGTCCGCCTCGTACTCCTCGGGTGTCTTCACTGGGAAGCCCCTCATGCGCTGGGTACTTCCCAGGGCTACTGCTGGAGCCGCCGTGAGTTCAGACTCCACACTCTTGCACAGCGTCTCGGGGAGTGCCCCCAGACCCAAGGTGTTGAGAGCGCTCGAGAGCTCCTCTTCGCCCATCTCCTTGGCCATGGCTGTGAGTAACTCGGTTGGAGGGCCAGACGACACTCCTACCCCTGCGCTGCCATGGTGGTGCGCGCATGTGTCGACGGTGTGCGTCTCCCTCTCCGCGACGTGCGCTGCGACTGGTTCCCCGTCGGAGCCCTCATCCTCGGACAGCACCTGCGACTTCACGCTGCCCGCACGACTGGCCGTCTTCCTAGCAGCCACCATGCCCTGGTACTCTGCTTTCAGCGCCTCGGGATTGCCAGTGGTGCTCTTCTGCTTGTCCTCCGGTAGCTGTTTGGCTCTGTACTTGTCCTTCTCTTCGTTGGACAGCTGCTGCCAGTCCGTCACCAGGATGCCCCAGTCAGAGTTCTTGAAGCGGTTCTTCAGGTTATACATGCGCAGAGCGGCGTTCTCCGCGTCCCACCACTTGCTGGAACCAAGCCTGCTTTCGTGGAATCCAGCAGGCATCTTGACGTGTTTATAACCACTCCTGCACTGCTCGGGATCGGACTCATGCCAGCCCCCTCCAAAGCAGCGCAAGCACTTGGGCTTGTCGTTCGTACGCACGCCCTCTGCTGGCGGTGGCGTCTTGTTGTAGGAGGCCTTCTTAGCTCTTTCGGCCACATTCACCTCCTTCTTCATCTTCTTAGAAGGTGATGCATCTACCTTCTTGCTGTTCTCCGGTTCGCCTGACTGTGCCACCTCAGAGGACTCAATCTTCTTGATCGAGTTCTTTATGGCCTTGAGGTCAAGGCCATGCTGTCGCGCCTCCCAGGTGGAGTACTGGCAGCCACATCGTCTGGTGATCTCCTGGAGGAAGGTGAGGATCCAAGACTCTGCATCGCCCTTGAGCTTGTCTTGAACCTCGACGATGGCCTCCAGGTCCTTCCAGGTCACCCGATTGGGTGGCGGGAACTGTGCCCTCAGTTGCTCCTTCACCCGCGTCTGGAAGATCTTGATGCGCAGGTTGTCTACGCAGTCCTCGATGAAGGTACGCAGCTCTTCATCGCTCAACACCTTCCCAGTGTTGAGCTGCATCTCCCTGCGTTGGCACATCTTCATGTAGGTCAGACCATCCTGCCCCACCTCCTGTGGCTTCTGTGTCAACAGATCCACTTTCTCTTGAGTCCCTTTCATCATGAACTTCTTGTCAAGGGCAGCGATGAAGCCCCTGAGCGCATAGAAGTACTGGGTATCACGGGTGCCATCACGTCCCGTCAAGCCTTTCAGGGAGGTTCCATCAGTCAGATATTCGTCGGAAACCTCCCCTTGGGTGTCTTGGTTTGTCACCGGCCTCGCTATCACCCACGTGGTGCCAGCGTTCATCTCATTGAAAGGGGGTCTAGCGCACGGGATGGTACCCTCGAGTGGGCCATGCTCGCTAGTGTCCTTCAGGACTCGGTCCATGTTGGAGGTCACTACCCCCCCTCTTTCATAGTTCTCGCGCCACCAGCTGAGAGCTTGTGAGTTCTCTCCAGCCAGACACGCAGGGACGATGTCCCACAGGTATTCAAAGTCAGGGGGAGTCTCTCTCAGAGTCTTCATCTGAGCTTCGGTGAGGGTGCCAGCCCCGGACCTGAGCCTCTTCCTGACGTTGGCGTTGTGCTGCCGTACGAAATTCTCGCACATGTCGGCGAACTCCCTCAGGAACTTGGGCCGATCTTCTTCCTTGGTGCCCGTGTAGTTGGGCAGTGTACCAAGGTTGACACGAGCGTAATCAGTATACTCCATGTCTTCTTCAAAGATTACTAATGGCTCCTGGGCTTGGGCTTGCAGTTGGACTGGTGCTTGTGCCTCAGGCTGTACTAGTGCTTGTGCCTCAGGCTGGCCACCGGCAGCCCCTTCCTCTCCCTCCAGCTCTGAGAAATGCTGGCTCACTCGTATCGCCCTCTGGGCACGCCTCTCTGCCCGTTGCTGTTCCTCGCGGTCAGCCTTGGATTCCGTTGCTACCTTTCTGGTGAAGAAGAAATACTGGTGTGAAGGCTCTTTTCACTCCACACTTCCCAGCTTACCAGTACGGATGAATCCGTCCCTGGCCTCACCTTTCAGTGCTTTGCTCTAAGTAGCAATCACTGCCAGCATAATTTCGTCCACGACTGATGAGCAAGGTTCCATTTGTGACCCGGTCTTATATTGGCTCTCCCAGATGTCCAACAGGGTTGCCTCTGCACTTAGTGTCTCTGGTCCACGCAGTAAGTCAGTAGAACGCCAGCATGAGTCAGGTGACCACAAAGAGTGCTGTCGTGAAGATGCCCATTGACAGTCCTGTTTCGCTCCACGCCTTCAGGCGTACCAGTACGGATGAATCCGTCCCTGGCTTTACCGTCTGGTGCTTTGCTCCAGCAGGATGTCACTTCCCGAAATAGCCCAGTACATAATTCTCAACGCTGCAATCATGTTCGTAAAATTAGCAACTGGTTCTGCTGTGACCGCTGTCGCTGTACTTCGCAAGACTGGTGAACTTCAAGTGTCGCAACAGCCTGCTTCACTCAACCTCTTCCAAGGCTTACCAGTACGGATATATCCGTCCCTGGCATCACCATTCAGAGGTCTCGTTCTTCAGGACTGCTGTTGAACTCTCAGCATTACAGACGACATGTCTGTAATAAGGCACATTTTTGTTTTGAAAAAGACTGTTAATTACAGTTCTGACGCAGTCGCACAAGGAGAAGTCCACAAATGTATATCTTTACAAGCATAAGAATACTGTATCTTATTAATTATCTCATAACACTGCTGTTTTCGCGGTCTCAAGCGAGTCCTGGTTATTCTCGGAATCACTGTTACGAAGGCAAAACAAAAATGAGCGTCTGCTCACTCTCACTACGCCGCCCTACTTATTCTCGCTATCTCCAAACAAGTGTAACACCCATCCGTATTTCCGTATCTCGTCACTGTCATAACTCCTCGCGCGTATCGTACTGCGCGTGTCATACGTTCGTCACAGAGACTGCTACAGCAAGTGTCACAACCCGGCTGAGGTACACGATAAGCCGTGGTTTGTGACAAAACCTCACTGGTCCGTCTTAGTAGAGTCACTCTACGAAGATAGAAAAGCGAAGAAGACAGCAGGGAGGGATGCAACGAGCGAGAGCGACCCCCTAGAGCTCGCGTTGCAAGATGCTGTAAGCCAAGATGGGCTTTAGATCGATGTATGCTCAGCATGCACAACCTCTGGATGGCACATGCCGAGATAGACATATCATAGAAAGTAATTTTGAATACAAAATATGATATGCCCTGAATGCTTGAAAATGCTTGTGCGTGCTGTGCGTGTGATATGCGTGATAATGACCTTTGGGTTTCTTGCTTGACTTGTGTAGACATGGGGCCACCACTGTTAACCACTGTACAAAACGACATAAACTGTACAGAACGACAGAATTCTGTAAAAAAAACCGCTGGCGCAGCACTGGCGTACGAGCGGACTGCCCGCGCCGTCAAACTTGTCCGTCTTCATCGTCACGCATTCGCGCTGGCGGCATACAAATTCGTCGCTGCGACGATGACAGCGTCATTATATGGTATAATCCCGAGGAATGTTTCGTATGTTCAGATATCTCCAGTGTGATCTTAGGCAACATCGCGACGTCTCATGGACATTCTAACGATGCGGGCCATGGTTTCCAGCCTGGGCCTCATCTTGGAAACCGTCGATTAAGTATCTTGAGGAGTATTGCGACGAATCCTACGATCAGATCTAGGAATGAATTGCAACAACGTTAAACTAAGGTCGTGCAGCGCTCGATGGATGGCTCCTGCATGAACATCGACCTGCATCACAGACGTTTCACGAGACATCGCGACATGTCGCGATAATATAATTGGCCCTAGGAACGATGTGCTGTCGCCAGCGGCGCGCTCCACAAGCAAGGGTGCTTGCCGAGTCTAAAATGGTTATGATTATGTGGGAGGCAGAGCAACGAACTTAAATGATGTTGCTCCCCTTCATCCACCCCCACAAGCTTGCTTGCCCATCCGGCGGGGTGGCAAGACAAGTGGTATGTGCGGAGTAGATGAATTTCGTGCCGCGTCTTGGAGTCGAATCGCTGCCTCCAAGTCGCTCTCTTTAAGCAGTCTCCGCTTAGCGCGCGTTGGCATTGGTCTTGAAGCCATAATGATAGATCACCTACATGTAGGCGGTGCTGACGGGCGCCAAGGTGGAGCCGAGGGGGCGGTGAAAACGGTAATGGCGATAGAAAAGGCTAATATATATATATATATATATTAGACTGAGGGAAGCACTAGCAGGGAGTGACACCACAATTCACTGCAGACTAAGATGGGATAATGAAATAACTCTTGTGTTTTATTATCACGGAACGGCAACAGAAGCAAGCTGACGTGGCACCTCGGGTCAAGGGGTGATCAGAGAGAGAGAGAGTGTGACTGCCCCCCACCTTATGGGGGGGGGCTGAAAGTCTCATCTCACATCACACCACCTCACGCCTCGGGGTGAGGTGCCACAACAAAGCAGGTAAGCTTGCATCCCAAACCTAAACCCTAGGCAAAATAGGCAGCAGTTACAGGCCCAATGGGACCTTTTGCAGTCCAACTAGAGGTGGATCCCCACATGGGCGTTGGCCCGAAACTACTGCACTAGCTAGAGCCGTTTACCGAAGATGTCTGTCTAACTTAATTGTTGCACACCACCAGACTGTGATGTGTCTGGTGGCAGGTCGATTGTGGCATTGGCGACGGGCTGCGACCCCATGAAAGGCGGTAACCAGATCGGCCCCTCAGATACCAACCAATACCTGTGCGCGGCCATGGCGTAACGTGGCCAAGCACCACCAGAGGCAAGTGGCAAAGGGGGAGGAGTGTGGGAAATGCGGAAAGTGGCTCGAGCACAAAGGTGTCGAACGCACGAGGAAGTGCGGGTGGGAGACGAAAGGCGTTCTCAAGCACCACCACATCGTAGTGAGGTAGCACACAACGCGAAGGCGAGGAACGCGGTGAGGCGCTCTCGTAGGAGTCATAGCACTCGTTGTCGATGGCGAAAATGTCGGAGTCGTGCTTGGTGTCTGGTGCGCAAGCACCACCAGACACCACCAGACCAAAGCCAGAGGTAGGATGTTGTCGACGTAATCGAAGAGAGACCAACGCAGAACGAACAGCGGCCATACGCGCACGATGAGGTCCAGTGGACATGGTCGCTGACCACTGACTGCTGACTGCAGAATCTGCGAACCCAAAATTAGGGTTCCCAAGCGAAAAGCGAATTTCTCGTAAAATTAAGCAAATCAAACGATGAAAGGGTCGATTTGGGGTAGATTCTCGCGGGGGAAACGTCGGTCAAGTCAAAAACGTCGTACGGTAAACCGTTCTCCCGCCAGGAGCGGTGCTGCTGGCCAGATAGTCGAGAGCGCGTTTGGGTGCTTGGTGTGAACGTAACTTTCCGTAAAATTAACTAAATCGAGCGATGAAGAAGTCAAATTTCGGTAAAATTCGACGAGGAAAACGGCGGTGAGGTCAAAAACGTCGTGCGGCAAGCCAATTTTCCGGCAGCGGAGGCGCTGCTGGCCAGAGTGTTGAAGGCGTAAATGTCTGTTGAAAGTCTAGAGATGCGGCGAAATCAAAAACGCCGATACGTAGGGGCGAAGGTCTCGTTAAATTCGGTTGAAGTTGGTCGAAAAATTACAAATTTTTCCGAGGTACGTGCGGTTACGTGCGGGTTACGTGCGGGTTACGTGCGGGTTACGTGCGGGTTACGTGCGTGATCAAAGTTGCCGAGAAAAGGATGCCACACCAAAGATGGTGGACCGATAACCTGATAGAAAAGGCTAATATATATATATATTAGACGAGGGAAGCACTAGCAGGGAGTGACACCACAATTCACTGCAGACTAAGATGGGATAATAAAATAACTCTTGTGTTTTATTATCACGGACGGGAGCAAGCTGACGTGGCACCTCGGGTCAAGGGGTGATCAGAGAGAGAGAGAGTGTGTGACTGCCCCCCACCTTAGGGGGGTGAAAGTCTCATCTCACATCAAATGGCTGGCCGGAGCGGGATATCAACGCGAGAAATATATGGATGCGAAAGCGTAGAGGGTAGGCGCGCGCGAAAGCTCCTTCCACAACAAAATGACGCTACAGGTAGCTAATCCGTAGCGTAAGTCCAAAGAATGTAGCCCAATCACCAACATCAAATCACAGCGACAGAGCCGCCTCCAACCGCATTTTAACCGCCGGCGGCTCACCGCCCAAACGCTCCACAGGCGCCCAAGCGCACCACCTACTCAAACGGCGAAATTAGCCAACCATGCCCCTTGGTAAGGACAATAAAAGCGTGGAATGGGTCCACGACCTAGTGAAAAAACCTAAACCGGTATATTCGGAGTGAGCCGATCATATAAGGTTGACTATATTCTCACGGGGAAGCTGATTCCCCCCCCCACTGTATGGGGGCCTGCTTCTCCCTGTTTCACCCCTCGCCGTGTGTGTGTCATGTGACACCTTTAGCCGTGACACTGTTCCGTGACTTGCTAGTTAGCCTCCGTGTTTGCAAGACTCTACAGTTTTATGTTATCACCGTTACGAGCACCCGGCCCTGTGTGTTTTCTGTGTCTTACTGCCTATATATATACCCGTTACATATATATAGACAGTTCATCCTTTTCATAAGGTTATCGGTCCCGTACCGCGCTAGTGGTGCTCATTACATTCAACTCGCTTCGGCCTCAACGCCGATTCTACTCCGTCATTTTTTATCCGTCAACTCCGTGGGCTCAGCATCTCCGTTACTTTCCGTCTTTGCCCGTTCAAGTACTCCGCCTACCGTTTGTGATTGGTGGTTTACTTATCCGTTAGAACTTATCCATATTTTGTCGCAATTCTGGCATCCTACTTCGTTCCGGGAATATCTCAACAACGTCAAAATGTCCTTGCAGAGGCGCTCCGCACTGCACGGCGCACTGGCGCCTCATCTCCGCCGTCTTCACCGTCATCCAACGCTGCTTCACCTGGCACATCGCGTCCGAGGAGGATCGTGACCACCGCCTCCTTGCGTTCGCGGTCATCGTCATTATTACGGCCATCGCCGACTGCTTTCGCGTTCTTCAACGACCCGTCAGTACTTTCCTCCACTCCAGTGGAGGAGGGGAGGGAAAATGGGTACTTGGAGCAGCTCTCGTACGCCTTCACCTATTCCACCGACATCGTCACCATTTTGCGCACTAGAGGGTACAACCCTAAAAACGGTTTCACGCTCGACAACGACACTGCCGACACCGATTTTACTGCCCTCCTCTCCGCACTCCGTCACGTCGTGTTCCCCGTCTCCTTCACGGATTTTTCCAAGCTCCTCGACCTCGAGCACGATTATGACTTCTACCACGTCCTCCTAAACGAGATCATTTTCACCGTCTTACCAATGGTTCTTCGTGGGACTGCCTTGGCACTTTACACCGAGGCGGCGCTTTACCACCCTGGAGATGGACGCTACGTTCTCCAACGTCTGAGGTACGAGGTGGAGGGAGTGCCGGATTCCAACACGGACCGTTTTTGGGCCAAAATGCGTTCCACCATCATCGATGAGAACAACGACCCCGCCCCCCAACTTACCGCTATCCGTAACTTGGGAGACAAACACGCCCGCATCAACAGCGATTACAACGAGGAGAAGCGCGTCAAGGACTTGTGGCACATCCTCACCGACTCCGCCAAGCAATCGCCCTTCGTGACCCCGTTGTACGTCCCCATCATCCGTGAGCTCCGTAGTGGTGCGCAGTTCTCTTTTTCCACGTTGTGCCTGCGTGTGCGCACGGTGTGGAGGGAGGAATTGTCTTTTGCCACCCCCGCCGCCGACACCGTCCCCTCCTCTCCGCCTGGTGGTGGTGGTGGTGACGGTGCCCGTCCGAAGAAGCCCTCATTCAACTCCGCCTCCGCCCATCGCGAGCCGTCCCACACCATCAAGCCCGTGGGTGAGTGGCGGCCCGAGCCGGCTAGCGCCCTCATCATGCGCTGGAAGGGTGTCGGGTATCCGTGCATCCTCTGCTTTCGGTTATGGGGGCTCACCGACTCCCACCCCGACACCAGAGGCATTTGCCCCTACACGTGCAAGGAGGCCTACAATCCCTCCCGTGTCCCCGACTCCGCTCTTCCGGCGGGCAATCGACCGCTGCCGCGTGAGTTTACTGCCGCCCTCGCCTCGTTTCAGAGGGCTGGTGGTGCCACCGCCCAGACTGTGGTGCTTACGGAGCAGCAGCCTGACCCGCCGCCGGATGCGGCGGTAATGACCTTCGTCGCCCCTCCATCCGACCCGCCTCCATGTCTCGATCACCCGCCCGCCGCGGACTCCGGCGTGCACTCCGTGCCGGCCGAGGATCCCAGCGCGGCAGGCATGCCTCAGCACGCAGGGGGTCTGGACTTCGCCTTCGAGCCCGAGCTAGTTACGATGCTGGGTTTCGCCGAGGGAGCTGAGGATTGGCCCGCCTTCCGTGAGATTACGTGGATTCCGCCGACGATCGCCACTTCAAGCCGTCAACACGATTTACAATGAACCATGCAACTCAACCTAGCTACAATTCACTTGCTGCGCAACGCCCATGCTTGTTTGCTACTAGTTGGGCCCCTGGCTCCAGACACTAAGTGACATTGAGTTTAGGTTTTAGGGTTTGCTTGCTTCGGGATGTCCACTCACACCTTCGGGGTGAGGTGGTGTCACGGGGAAGCTGATTTCCCCCCCACTGTATGGGGGCCTGCTTCTCCCTGTTTCACCCCTCGCCGTGTGTGTGTCATGTGACACCTTTAGCCGTGACACTGTTCCGTGACTTACTAGTTAGCCTCCGTGTTTGCAAGACTCTACAGTTTTATGTTATCACCGTTACGAGCACCCGGCCCTGTGTGTTTTCTGTGTCTTACTGCCTATATATATACCCGTTACATATATATAGACAGTTCATCCTTTTCATATTATTCATAATAATGATAAAGTAGATATAATACTAAAACCTATAACCTAGGCGAAGTCTCGAACGGAACCTACTAACGGCATGTGCCACACACGGGCAGCGGTGCCCGAGTCAGTACGGACTAGGGTCTAGCCAGGGGCCTACACCGAGACTCTCGGGAGGGCTGCATGGGCTAAACCTAACAGTGTTGAGTATATACCCATCAGGCTTGATGGTGGTCATTGCTACCTCCGCATTCCTATTCGCTTCCAATGACTATGAGTCGCAAGGGCCCTCGAACTTCGGTGACACGAGTAGCCATGGAATTTAGATCATAGATGATAGGACTTCCATACGCAAAATCGACAAAAGGAAAATGCATGAAATCTGCAATCTCGAATCTGAATCTCTACATCCAACGATCGAAGAGAGACAAAACGAAATAACGAATGTCAATGAACGATGCGCCTCGATTTAACATTTATTGTGATAATTCTGACAGATTGAGATTCCCTCCCTACTGTGACACCACGGCACGTCAGCTGCGCAAACTACAACAAGTTGAAGTATCTCACTCGACTACTCTTGACACTGCACTGTGTCACAGTGTCACGACACAGGCTCTGCGATAAACGATCAAGCATAAACGGTTACAGTTTCGTCTGTTTCAACAGTTTGCCTCACAAGCCCACCGTACACACGCCTGACCACGATTATTGTGCTGCGACAAAGGCTCAGACATGGGTAATTTGAAGATGTATGTGCTCATAGCAGTGGGAATCCTGCTTCCGAGCCACACACTTGCTTGCAGATTCAACTACACAAACCTGGGCACGAAGTCTGTGACCATTTGTATGAGGGAGAACGGCGACGCTCCAGGAGAACCTGGAAGTAAGACTCTTGCTGTTGGTCAATCTTGGACCGTTCCTTGCCGTGCTAGCGTACCAGGACAATCTTGGGAGAGCTATCTGTCCGTATCTGACTATACCAAGTGCGGATGGGACCAAGGGTGCACACCCAACACCGGCTCATGTCAACACTACCCTTGGACCATCGGTCAAGGCGTAGGCACAAATGGACTGTGGTATGGCAGCATCGGAGCAAACTGGGATGGGGCAGGAGTTGGTTATATTAACGGATTCGACAAGGTAGATTATGGCATGCGGTTTGAGTGTAGCAGTTACAACGGGACTCAGCATCCTAAGCTGGAATGTGGCGTGACTGGAGGCAAGGCCAGCTGCAGCCCGAATAAGCCCAACTACAACCAACCAAACTCTGGTGTCGTGGAATGCGACCCTAACCAAGTCTTGCAGCTCACTCTCTTTCCCACTGGCTCCGCGATCGAAGGCTCTTCGCAGACCCAGTGAAACGGCACTTCTTTCGAGCTCGTGCTATTCAATCTGTCAAGGGTGTCCAGAATGAAAATCACAAGGCAATAGTTTAGAGTATGTTATTTAAAACTTCGCTGTCACGAGGACTGTTTTATTTATCTTCGTTCAATGTAAGTATGTAAAAGATAATCTCACAGTGACAGTAGCATCCCTACCAAAGTGCGTGTCGTTACGTCAAATTTACGACTCCGTTTTCCTCCGGGGTCGCCACCTTCCGAAAAAAGTTGGACATTTTATTAGAGGCAAGCGCGAGGAAAGGATTTTGCAAGCATCCAAAAACAAAAAAAACACGAGTATGACTTCCAGGGTGGGTCGCTTTAAGGAAAACCCCCAAACCTTTCTGTCCTGTTGGGATTGTGTGTCACATATGTGTAGGTTTCTCGCTTCCTTTCTTCCCTTCCTTCTTGGGATTTTCGACTTACCAAAGTTTCTTCTCGTCTTCCTCGGGAAGGGCACTGGATCACTTTTTCCCCTCACCGAAGAGGCTGTTTGGTTCTTGTAGGATGGCAGTTGCACCGTTGAATCTTCCCGGTTAACTAAGGATGTTTACTTAGATTGCTCACGCAGCGCTGTTCCTGTTGTACCTGTTGACGGCCACCTAGGAGAGCTTGCGGTTATCCCTCCATCGAAGTCATCTTCTATGATAGCTGTTGACTGTCATCCAGTGGATGTTTTGACATCTGAACGGCCCTTTTGGTGTCAAGCAGCTAGAACATATCACGTAGGAAGCGTGCAGTGAATACTATCGAGTTCAGGATATTTTTTTAAGGGTATACACGTGAAGTATCGATTTATTCACGAAGCATAGCACCTTCTGGCCTGCATTGAAACCCTGTCGCGTAATTGTATTCGGTATGCCAGCGGTTTACTATAGCGACTCCGTGAGTTTTGATTTTTTGTCAATACTAGGTACTAAGATATGATACATGCGGAGTGTCTACATTTGAATCGATGATATGTACGTGTGATGCCCAGAATCAAACGCACATTGTGTGCGAGATTTGCTATTGCTTCATGCAGAAGTATCAAGTTTTGAGGTCTACACATATATTTGCTATGCTTTATGCAAGTGACCTCCGATTTGCATATTTTGATATTTTGATGATAAAATATTCTAAAAATCGATGTACGTAACGTCTAGAAAAATCGTTTTATGATTATGTTACCACGGAAAGAAAATTAAAAAGCCTTTGGCTATGCTTTGCTTTATGCGGGACTCGTCGAGATTTTGATATGAAGTGTTCACAGTATTGCACAAACAACAACTAGCAATAAACCAACGAGCACTTAATACTTACATATCTACGTACAGGCATATGATATATATCTACGCACAGGCATTTTCAACGTATTACTTTGATATCACAACAGCTAAGCCTACAACTGTGCCCTCAAGCATCCTAGAGCTTCCGAGGATTGATAGCGGGGGGGGCAGCGGGGGTTACGAAATACCCCCCTCGTGACTTCCTAGGGGGAGAGAGTGGTCCACCCACACCGCATCCTTGCGTGACTAGTCCGCGCCCGTGATGGTGGTATTGTGGGACACTCCCGCCCGCCCCGCGCGCGTGATGGCGGTATCGTGGGGCACTCCTGCCCGCCCTGCGAGTGTGATGGTGATATCGTAGGGCACTCCCGTCCCCCGCGATCGTTATGGTGGTATCATGGGGCACGTATCGTGGGGCATTCCCACCCGCCCGCGCGCGTCATGGTGGTATCGCGGGGCACTCACCGCTCGCCCGCGCGCGTGCTGCGGTGACACAATACCCCGAGCATGCCGATAACGACGATAACGCATCACGCACCTCGCTTTCGTCCTGCGATTGTCCTCCGTTGCAAAAGACCTGCATCAGTCTCACACGCGCGCACATCATTCGACGCGGACGGTAGCGCCAGCGCTCCATCTGATATTACACCATCTGCGCATGGCGCACGTCCATCTACATTTGTCGTCGCGTCCCTCGATGCAATTCTTCATGCAACATACCGCGGAATTGAGACGAGCCGCGCGCCCTCACATGGATCGATGGGTGCTTGCACACATGCTGGGTCGACTCGCATCCATGCATGCAGTATCGTTTGCGACATTGTAAAGCGGAGCACGACGATGACGCATCACGCACCTCGCTGTCGTCCTGCGATTGTCCTCCGTTGCAAAAGACCTGCATCAGTCTCACACGCGCGCACATCATTCGACGCGGACGGTGTCGCAACGCCAGCGCTCCATCTGATATTGCACCATCTGCGCATGGCGCACGTCCATCTACATTTGTCGTCGCGTCCCTCGATGCAGTTCTTCATGCAACATACCGCGGAATTGAGACGAGCCGCGCGCCCTCACATGGATCGATGGGTGCTGCACACATGCTGGGTCGACTCGCATCCATACATACAGTAGGAATACGCTGTCCTATCGTTTGCGACATTGTAAAGCGGAGCACGACGATGACGCATCACGCACCTCGCTGTCGTCCTGCGATTGTCCTCCGTCGTAAAACACCTGCATCACACAGCCTCACACGCGCGGAGTAAGTAAGAACATCATCATACGTATGGCGGATGGTAATCGCCATGCAAAATAATTGATATGCTAGGCTGATGTGCTCGCTCAATTGCGAGCTATCAATCCAATTTCCAATACGATCGCGATGTATATTAGTAGAACTGCCTAACTATGGTATCCATCGTATCCATGGTATCCGCCCAACATATGATGCGGCGAGCACCTCGAGCAGCGCATGCCACGTCATCGTCATTCATTCAATGCCAGCGTCCCGCGCGAGCTGCCACCGGAGAAAACAAATATCCGACGGACGGCGCGGCGCGATCAATTTCTGTTCCGACGTGGCGCACCGCGATGCTCGCATTTCTGAAAGACGCGCTTCGCTTCTGCGCCAGAACGCGAATGAAGCGCCATGGAAGCAGTTTGGTCAGCGCGCTGCAGGCGATGAAGGGCTGCGATCGCGCGCGGGTCCCAATCGACGACCATTTAAAATCAAAATGCCAAAGCGTGTCGATCGTGGCGCAAACGAGTCAATTCACGGAAAAAATGGAGGGCTGCGATCGCGTGCGGTTTCCCCGTCCGTTGGGATTCGCGCTTTGCTGCTGCTGCTGCTGCTGATTGAATGACAGAATGACAGAATGACAGTATGAATGAATGACAGTTTACGAACAGGACCACTAGGTCTGTAGACCTAGGGAACTAGGTCAATAGACCTAGGGAATAAAGGTCAGAGGTAGTAAGGTAAGGTAATTTGGTCCGGTTCCAAATCATAAGGAGCAGAGGTACAGTAATTACGACTAATCTGTGTGGCATGCAATAGTTGCAATCGTGTCACATGACGATGAGCGTTCCGTGTCACAGTCGAGCGAGTGTCGAGCATGGACAAAGACTCGCGATTCAACAAGATCCCGATTTGTGCGGGCGCGGGGCGCGGGCGTGCGCTGTTGCGTTGCGCGTTGATTGGCCGATAGAGGTGGTTGCGCGCTCGAGAACTTTCGAGCGCAATGGCGACTTTTGAACTTATGATTTGAACAGCCAGCCTCGCTAATAAATTACTTCATTTCGCCAAACATGTCGTCGTATTTGTTAACGACTGGCGGCGCCTCTGTGCTGCACGGTTTTCTTCCTGCACTATTTTCTGTGTTCACTTCCGTTAGTTCTCTTTTTGTTTTGGGTTTAATGTTGTATGCGCGTAGGCAAATGCCAGATATGGTAGTATGCGCGTAGGCAAATGATTTTAATGTAACATGCGCGTAGGCACATGCTTTTAATGTAAAATGCGCGTAGGCAAATGATTTCAAGGGTAGTTTGCCCGTAGGCAAATGATGAATTAATGGTCGTTTGCCGTAGGCAACTTGTAGTGTGTAGGCAGACAGTGTGCACGACGCTTGACCCTCCATAATATTGCATGTGGCGACATTATTATGTAAATTCAACCGCGGTAGATGTCAACATCTGACCACAACGAACACATCTACCGGATGGATTTGCGAGATAATGTTTTTTAGCGACAAGCAACAAAAAACATCTGCCTACGCGCATTCTACCATATCGTATTTGCCTACGCGCATACTACATTAAACCCTACTTACTAGTATATGATATAAAGCTATATCTCTGGCTTGAATATTCCATGTTGTTGTTACCTGGTCTATCATTTGCGTGTGTTAAGACCGCATTTTTCAACGAAAGCCATTCTACCACCTAGCGGGCAAGCCTGATCATAAACCACCACGTGAGAGCTGATACAAATATATACGTAACGCAATTTGCGAGATTAAGAAACACTGGGTGATGACCTTGAGTTGCCAACGCCGTATGTTTGTATTGAGGCTGGCGTCGTATAATTCTGATTTAAGTGCTGCACTCCTAATTTTGTTCCCTAGTGTGCATTGATGCTCGCCTTACCTGTATAACGATCGCGCGTTATTCCCGCTACTCCAGGGAAAGTAAGAGAAAATATTCCACAAATGATGTTTGACCGACACGACATATAATGTGTCATCAACACGATTCACATGACCTGTTCCCATCTAGATAGACCATTAGTGCAGCGCACTCCTTTTAAGGGGTTTTCGATAAAAATCTGTAAACGACACCAATGTGGCTCCATCAAATATGAAATCGCGAATAATTTCAAGGTATGCACTTATAGCGTCTTTGATAAATCGACAACAAGGTTCACATGCAGACGCTATACTTATATAGCAGGATACCAATACACAGCCTTGGGATGAACAAGGCTTCTGCTTTAGTTCCAAAAGAACAAGCACGTACAGGAAGCATCCAGGGATAAACTTGCCATCCGAAAAATGCAAAATACAATAATCCAAAGAAGATCTGATTCCCAATCCCACATAGCATTTGTGAAACTGCACATTTCGACATACCCAACCAGGTTGCTCACAGAATAGATGTGTAAACTGATATTGGCATGCAATATGTACGTCAATATAATGCTGCATCGATTCCAGAACTTGACTGCATCTGTCTGTTTTGAGTCGTAACCTGTAACATGCCGTCCGGTTGAATTGCAGGACACACGTTCACCGCATGATGTCATGACGGAATGATTGACCCTCTCGCAATATGGCTCGGGCTTTCAGCAGGCCAAAACCCGCTGCCTATATCATAAAAACGCGCATCCACACACTCGGCGTCATATTGCCCAGGCAACACGGTCTTACACCCAGCAGATACCCTAGAAATATAGAACTGCATTCTGTATTACCACAGAGAATCAGCTGCGTTTACAGATGATGCCCACGTAAAAGCCAAACGATAGGTACCAATTTTCATGATGGTATATGGCAACCCAGCAGAGAAAACATGGAATACCGTTGACTTAGCTATTCATGCTAGCACAACATTGGAATACCATAAAACACGCCGCCTTACGAGGATTGTCGTTTGGTATTCAATGCTGCCAGAACAGCTGCGAAGAAACGCGGGAATTGTGCTTGCTCAAACTCAATCTCGTCCTTCAAATGCCCTGGCAGCAATGTTTCTGCCGCACCAAGGCTTATTGGCTTGTAGGCCACATTTGTGTCCTCAAGCACCTGCACAACACGAGAACGCAGAACACACACATTTGCAATGGCACCCAATATCGCAAGCAACAGGCTGCGTCACAAACGCTATTTGGTTGCATTTTGCATCCACCCTGCGATCAAAAGGATTCATCGTTCATCTGCATTATGCATCCACCCTGCGATCAAAAGGATTCAGCGTTCATCTGCATTTCCGGACCTTCGGGGAGATCGAGTCCCCCTAGGCCACCACCTGAGAGCTTCCGTCTAATTCACCCACCTGCTGAAGCCGGCTCACAGTCACTCTTCGAGCCCCTCAAAAGCCCTCCCACCCACCAAGCCTGTGCTGCGAGCTCACATCACGCTCTCTGACTGCTTCAAAGCCATGTGTGACACCAGGCTGCCGACCCGCAGCCTGCTGAGCAACCTGAAGTGGCTTGCCAAGGGACTGAGAATGGTATCCTGCGCCCATCCCTCCAAAGTCAGGATTCTGAAGCCCCCCATTGCCAACTAGTTGTGTCCGCAGTCCCTTATGACCACCCGCCCCGTTATGCCGATGACAATGCACAAACCGTGTTGTTTGTGCGTGTGCGATCATCCTTGTGCCAATTTCTTTGACAATCAGTACCTTAGGCACTGCCTACAACAGAGTATGTATCCGCGTGTGTGAGTGCTATGCCGAGTTTGGACTGCCCTGGACGGAGCTTAAGGTTCACTTCGTGAGACTACTCAAAGCAGTTAAGAAGGTGGACTGTGCATCTGTGTGTGTATGCTTATCCTTGCGACTCCTTTGGCACCCCGTAGCCACAGGAGACTGCACTATGTACCCACGCCGGGGATCAAAGACTCAGCACACACTTCTGGACACTCATCCGCGTTCTCCGGAGCTCGCTCACGGAGAACGGGACCCCTAAGCCTCACCGGATCACCTGAGCAGCTCTTCACCTGCACTGCCTGCGCACTGCTGTGGTGCCTCTGAACCCGATTCACCTCAACCCCCCGAGCTGCCCAAGCTATCTCCCCACCACCAGGGTGTGGCTTATACGATGTCCCCATCCCGGGGATCGAAGGACTCAGCACGAACTTCGGAACACTTATCCTGATTTGTGTGGCTTGTCCTTGGACCAATTCCTTTGGCAGCATGTAGCCACAGAAGATCGGCCGCATTACGTCCCCACGCCGGGAATCAGAGGATTAACCACACACTCCAGGGGTTTCCGGAGCACACTCATGAAGATCGGGACCCCCTAAGCCTCACCGGGTCACCCGAGCGCCTCCGCAATGTGTGCGGCTGCTTGAACTGATTTCTTTGATAAGCAGCGACCATCAAACTGCTATAGAGCTGCTATACGGTCCAACGAGGTGTATGCGAGTGTGCATATTACCGCAGGCCTAAAATTGCCCAGAAACACTAACAGAAAACAACCGCGCGCTTAGATCCCGAGACCTCTTTCATGTTTTTTTTGGGGCTCTTACCTCTTGCAAAGGAGAGCCACTGCCAGATGCCATCGATGGCGCAATTCGGCACGTGGCTGGAGTCTTGGTTGGTGAGAACCCCGCTCGGCGACTTGCAGAAGCCAGGCGGAACTCGTAGCCACTGTCTGGATGGAAGAAGCAGTGCACCCCGCATCCCTTCTTCTCCCACCGCAGCCCAAACAGGGTCTCGATTGCCTCCGAGCCCAAGAAGCTCCCAGGCTCAATTTCCTTCTCGCGCGCCGGAGTTTCAGATGGCTCCGCCTCGTCTTGAGCCTTCTCCAGTCACCAGCCCCAACACCATGGCATCTTCAGAATATATCCAACCATCGAAGATCCAGGGGGAAAACAAATGATCACTCATTCACTACCACTCAGAACCTGCTGTGCGCACGAGTACAAGGTCTGCAGCGCGTCTGCAGCGAAATCGGGCGCACAGAAGCGAGATGTGAAGTAGATTTCTGCCAAAACAACGATGATATCTGCCGTGAATACAGGAATCAACGATATCCACACATGCACATTTGCAGTCAGCCGTCGCATGGATCGTTCCTACTTGCCGCCACTACCCAATACCGTACGGCTTTCGTGTGAAGCGCATTCTACCTGAGCCGCCAACAGCTGCACGAGCTGCTCTTCGAGAAGGGTTATATGTTGGGCACGCTCGCTAAGCACGGCTTCCTGGCCCTGTTGCCGCTGCTCGAGCTCAACGGCCTCCTGCTCCAGCTTGGCGTGCTCCCGCTCCAGTCGCAGCTTGTCAACCTTGCGCTCCGCCATTTCCTCCTCCACCGCACACTTGCCCTCCTCCAGCTCTGCCACTTGCGCCTCCAGCTGTGCACACCTGGCACTCGCATCTTCGAGCTCCTGCACAGGGGCGAGCATCTCATCAGAGAGCCGAGGTCGCACGCTGCATGGGGCGTCCACCACCAACAAGAAACTTCAGGCGGGACAATCAGCCCCGGCATCTGATGACATGCACATGGTGTCTGAATATAGCAAATTTCCCCAACATGTGTGGAGGGACCACGGCTGTACGCACTTTCTCGATTGTCTCTTTTCCAGCCACCAGCGCGCGAGTCGCGCTCTCCACGGCATCGTGCTGTCCTTGCAATGTCAGCTTGGAAGCCTCCGACTCCGACAGCCGTGAGCCAAGCTCCACACACCCCTCCTTGAGACGCTGGAACTCTGCCTCTGTCACGGCCGAATCCTCCTCAAGCCTCTGCTTCTCGGCCTTCAGTGCTTCGTGCCCCACCTGCAGCTGCGCATGCTCTGCCTGCAACCTGTCCCGCGCTGCCACCATCTCCGCGCAATCCGCCTCCAACTTTGCACGCTCCTCCAAGAGCTGCCCCTTCTGCTCTTCCGCCCGTGACCTTGCCTCCTCGAGCTCTCCCACGCGCACATTTAGAGTCTCGATTTCCTCCGCTCGCTGGGCCTGTGTCGTCCGTGCAGATGCCACTTCACCCTCCAGGGTCTCAATCCTGTTTTCACAGAGACCACGTCAGCGTCCCGAGCTTGTCACAGGTGTGTTCAGCCGTCCAAGATTATTCGGCATTGGAGCAAGCCATTTAAGCCTTCATGTTCTTTCCTCGCAGACAGAGAATGGGGCGCGGCAGACGCACCTAGCATC
The DNA here is from genome assembly GCA_001247695.2 of Cymbomonas tetramitiformis. NCBI lineage: Eukaryota > Viridiplantae > Chlorophyta > Pyramimonadophyceae > Pyramimonadales > Pyramimonadaceae > Cymbomonas > Cymbomonas tetramitiformis. Next base: position 23,477 of record LGRX02004510.1, on the reverse strand, counting down.
TTTCTCGGTGCACGCAGCCTCCAGCGCTGGCACCCTGGCTGCCTGAGGCAATACAGCCACCGCCAGACCGATTCAAAGTATGCTCTTGCGGTGGAGAGTGGATGATGATGAAAGGGTAATGCGCATCTCCACCATGAGCCTGCGCCCCCGAGCCTGCGAGTGCAAGAGTCGCACCTCTGGCTTGAGCTGCAGATTGCGTAATCGCAGGCGCTCTATCTCAGCCACGAGCACCGTGTTGTGCTGCTGCATCTTCGCCAGCTGCAGTTTCCCTCATCAAGCCACGTCAGAAATCAGAGCGCAAAGAGCACCCGACCTGCTGCATGCGGGATGCCTGAGCTGCTGTCATCGGCAGAGGTGAGCGCCACACAGCTCGCTCCTGTCAGTTGACTCTGCCAAAAGCAGACCCACAGTCTTCCTGCTTCTTACTCAGGCAGACATGACGAGGGAGCCGTTCACCGGGCACCGGCCCGCACGTGGCAGAATGCTCTAGGCTGCGCCAGTCTTGAGCATCCTCGACAAAGTTGTCGATGTCGCAGGGGAGGGCGCTCGTGCCTTCTCTAGCCGTCAAGTATGGGCACCACCGGTGCGAATTCCCCGAAGATGAAACGTGCACTGAGCGCACCTTCTCATCGAGCTCTCGCTCGTGGTTCAGTGCGCGGTTGAGGTCTGCGCCAAGGTTCTCCTTCACGCTGTGCAGCCGCTCCATCTCCGCACACAGGTCTGCCTCATCCCCCTGTAACACCCACCGCACCAAACCCGGCTCGTGTCCAGGTTTGTCTGTTGTAGGTGATGTGTCCACAATCAGCTCGGCCGATGCACGCTGTGGTGGAGTCACTTCAGCGGATTCACTTCGGGGGGCTTGCCCGCTCGCAGCAGTCATCCGCAAAGCACATGTCATGTTTCACAAATGTCTACACCATCGCCAGCAAACCCCAAGAGCGTCCCGCACAGTCAGACGCAACCTAGCAAGGATTCAGCATGAAGCAACGCGCTGCCTGCGGGCCGGACAATGACCTGGAGACGTTCTGCTTCCGCCCCAGCCTCCTCACCCACGCCGCGAGCCTCCTCCAGCGCTGCCCGTAGCACTAGCTCACGCCCCTTCACCAGCTGCACCTCCGCCTGAGCTTGCTGTGTGCGGGCCTGCGGGGCAACGAGCCACCCCACATCCCGTGCCGGCTGCCATCTAAGACGCTCCTCCACGAGCGTCAGCCACCTCCGCCACGATGAAGGGCAGCAGCGAGATTACAGGATCCGCACAGGCGTCGATTGCCATCCAAATCAAAGGGCACACTCATCTTCAAACCGACGCATGCATAGTGCAAGATAAAAGAGTGCAGCATCCGCAAGGGTATGCGGCACCGACTCATGGCATATCTAAAACCGCTGACAGGCGCACCTCCGCTTGCTGGAGAAGGGACTGATTGGCCGTGTCGCTGGAGGTATGCATGGCGCGCTCCGCCTGCAGTTCTGCCTGCAGGGCCTCTACTTCGTCTTGCAGCCTCGCCCCACATGCACCTTCTGTCTCCACAGCTTGCTGCAGTTGCATCTGTGCCTGCTTCGCCTGCTCCTGTCGCTGGGCCTCCAGCTCATTCTGGGCCTCCTGTCGCTGGGCCTCCAACTCACGCCTGGCCGCCTGCCGCTGCGTCTCCAGCTCATTCTCAGCGGCCCGACACTGCGCCTCGAGCTCACACTTGGCCGCCTGGGCCGCCTGCCGCTGCGTCTCCAGCTCATTCTCAGCGGCCCGACACTGCACCTCGAGCTCACACTTGGCCACCTGCCGCTGCGTCTCCAGCTCACTCTCGGCGGCCTGACACTGCGCCTCGAGCTCACACCGGCCGCCTGCCGCTGCGTCTCCAGCTCATTCTCAGCGGCCCGACACTGCGCCTCAGAGCTCACACTTGGCCGCCTGCCGCTCGTGCCTCCAGCTCATTCTCAGCGGCCCGACACTGCGCCCGAGCTCACACTTGGCCACCTGCCGCTGCGTCTCTCAGCTCACTCGGCGGCCTGACACTGCGCCGAGCTCACACTTGGCCACCTGCCGCTGCGTCTCCAGCTCATTCTCAGCGGCCCGACACTGCGCCTCGAGCTCACACTTGGCCACCTGCCGCTGCGTCTCCAGCTTACTCTCGGCGGCCTGACACTGCGCCTCGAGCTCACACTTGGCCGCCTGCCGCTGCGTCTCAAGCTCGTTCTTGGCTGCCTGACACTGCGCCTCGAGCTCACACTTGATGGCGTCTAGCTCGCACTTGGTGGCGTCTAGCTCGCACTTTGCTGTGCGGGTCTCATCTGCATTGCGACCCTCTCGCGCCAGCGCCTTTTTCAGCTCTTCCCGCACCGCCGCCAGCTCACCCACCATCTCACTCCGCTGCGCCTCCAGCTTGATTGTGTGCGCTCCCCGAGCCTGCAACTCCATCTGCTCAACCAACCAGTACCCTGTCCCTGTCAGCTCTCGCAGACCCGATCTAGCCGGCTCGCCCATCCGACCCTCTGAGTGCTTGCAGGCCTCCGAGCCCGAGAGGCGGCACCCATCAAGCCTGGCGCCCCCACAAGGACTCACCCCAGCAACTCCGAGAAATCAAGGAAGAACTCGCAAAAACAATTTCCAGGAAATCGAACGCAGGTCCGCTCGTGTGTCCCGAAAAATCGGCAGCTCACGTCCCCCACACGCGTCGTCTTCGCATACTGTCCCGCGAGCGACAGCATCAAAAGCAACTCGGGGCATTCCAACCGAAGGCGCACTGCCAGCACGCCCCTGGCTGGAGACACGAGGAAGGGGAGTGAGTGCCTGCAGGGAGGTCCAGGCGCTGTGCAGTTCAAGGCGTTGCGCCTCCACCGCCTCCACTTTCTCTTGGAGCGCCGCGGAGCGGGCTGACAGCTCGTCGCGCTCAGCTGTCACCTCCTGATTCGTCCACCGGAGCAGCTCCAGCTCTCGCTCTCGTTCCTCGAGCTCCGCCACACGGGCGCGCAGCGAGCTGCACTCCTCACTCAGACGTTCGCGCTCCCTGGCAACTTCTTGAGCTTGCGCAGCGCTCGCATGGCTCTGCTGCACCTGCTGCTCGAGCTGCTCTCGGTGCACCTCCAGCGCCTCCACGCGCGCCGCCTTTCCGCCTGCCTCCCGTTGTGCTAGCTCTTGCGCCTCCTGGGCCTCCTGGGCCTCGCGCCGCAGCCGCCGCGACTCTCTGGTCATCTGCGCCGTCGCCATCCCCCTATAGTCAGCGCCTCTCCGCCCTCCAAGGTGGCATGATACCAACTACACGCAGCACGCACCTCCTCATCCTTCTTCACAAGCCTCTGCATTTCCTCCCTCATACAGTCCACCAGCTTGTCACACGCTGCAGCCCGTGCCCCCACTCCCAGTCACATGTCCAGCCCGGGTAGCAAGTTGCAGAAGACTTACTGCCTGCTCGGAGCTGTTTCACCAGCAGTCAGCTCTCAGTGCTAAGACTGCACGCCGTCATTGAGAGCTGACTGCTGGTGAAACGGCTATTAGGCGAGAATAGCCTCATGGAACCCTTTTTATTTTTCATATCAAACATGCAGGAAGACCCTTGCGCACCCGCTGTGGCCCCTTGCACGCTGCGACTGGACTCCCGCATAAGGTCCTCGGTGTGATTCTTCGAATGAGCCTGCAGCACACATTAATATCCAGACCGCGTCTCAGAGTTAACTACTCAACACAGATGCAGGTCTCAAAGAGAGCGTACGAATCTGAGCAAGGGTCATACGTCCCGACTCGCTGCGGACTGCACGTCGCCGACGTGTTTTCCTTGTGAGCAGATGAGCAAGAAGGCAGCGCACCAGGAGCTCATCATACTTCTTCTCCAGCCTGCCGTACTCAATGTGCAACTGCCACGGCCGTGCCCCGTAACCCCCCTTCAATGAGCAAAGCTGCCCGGATTTCAAGGCCGAATGCTCTTCCCAGTGCCGAAGGTTGTGTGAATGAAATGTAACCCTTACTTGCACCGTTCCATCTTGCGTGTGCTAACATAATTCACTCAAGAGTACTGGGATCCCCAAGGCTGGTGCTCTGTCAGCAGCGATTTGGCACAACAAACACACACATGATGTAAGCCCCTTGTCGGAGTGCAATCCGAAAGGGATATGAAGTTGGCCGCCATCAAAGCATCATCCTCGTGCATGCGGACTTGACTGGCGGAGACGGCGCATGCCGTGCACTGAAGGCGTGCGCCTTGAGACTGGAGCGTTCGCCCGTGTCCAAAGGCCACTACATGCTTGCTGTTTCGGAAAGAGAAGTCTGCGGAACGTGCTGTCGTACCTTCTCAAGCTGCTCGTTTGAACTCAACTTCCGAGTCAGAACAGGGGAAGGAAGTCCAGCCGCAGCCGCGTTCGCGGCAGCAGCGCTCAGGACAGCCACATCCGCAGAGCGCCGGGGTCGTCGGCGAGGCTGTGGTTGAACTTCAACAGGCACGAGGGCTTGCTCCACGGCACCGGCCGAGTTAAAGGCCGATAGTGGAGGCTGTGGGGAGCTGGGGAGAAAATCAGCCCCGGGTCGCTCGCTGCCCGGCCTAGCACTTCCCGATGTCTCCGGACGGGATACCACGATGTCCATTGATAACGGAGTCGGTGACTTACTCTGGACACCGCGCGAGCCTCGGCTACTGCCTGCGCACGCATTGCACCGTCTATGTCACACTCCTCTCAACTCACGCTAGGGCTTGCTGAGCGTTTGCATTAAGTACACCAGGCGCTTCGGACCCAATCGCCAAACACCGTTTTGTGCACTAGAGCAGGGTTTTCTGTAGAGGCGTGCACTTGCCTTGAGAGAGATCCCCTGCAGCCTGTTTATCCTTGCTGCCTTCGTCCTCGCTCGCCGGAGGCAGGTCCTCTGCAACCTGTTCAAAGTTCGCAAGGGCGACGTGGTGACGAGGTCGACACGGTGAACGGGCGACCGAAAGGGGAGCCTATGGTGCGAGACCGAAGTTTTCTGTGAGCACACGTCTGGAGCACTCCCTCAGACAGCTCCCAAGTGAAGAAATGTCAATGCCAGGAAAATACTTGGTGCACAGATATCGCCTTCTAGCGGTGCACGAGAAGTGCAACTAAAATATTGCAAAACTCACTCTTACACCTCCCCTCCTGAACTTCAGGGTTTCCCGAGCGTTTGTAAGGGAATACCACGGGCGCAACTTCGTGGAGTCGCTGACGCTTGCTCATAGTTGATGGTTGGTCGTGCCCCTCACATTCCACCTGTCGCCCGTTTTTGGGCTCCGCGTCAAGTTTGCTACCTCAAAACTCGCAGCGTTTTCGTATAGCCCGAAAAGCTAACGGACGGTAACTTGAATCGAAACCACACATGAAAGCGTCCGGTCGGAACCAGTTACCTGTTGTGCACGTGGCGGACAAGGGCGTTTAAGAGCCTCCTTCGCAGCAGCAGCTGCTTTGCCCATCGCTTTCTTTGTGGCATTCGTCTTCTCTGGGTTTGACTTCTTTTTGGCAGCCGGCATCTTGCCCTGCACTACTTCGGCTGAGCAACATAATCACAAAAGTCTAGGACGTTATGAAACACATGACTGCGGTCTACCTTCGTTTGCTTCGCTGCGTGAGAAACGTTGATTACAACATTCTCCTTGTCGTTCTTCGGATGACCTTTCGACCGACTTTGTTGACCTGCTTTTTTTATCACCGTATTCTTCACAGTATCCACCTGAGAGAAAAGTATCAGGTGCAGGATTTACAAAATCACTTTTCGGGAAATAAAACTTTCAAGCAAAGTGAATAGTGAGAGTTTTTCCGGGGTGCTCGACTATTAAAGTTGTGATATTCGGCAAGATGGTTATGAGCATATCCTTTTGAGCACCAATTTTTCTAGGCTCAATTTACTCAGCTCACTGTTCCACAGAATCTCGTTTTGGCTGGATCGCGCGTTTCTCGCAGCGCTCTTCATATACAGACTTTGCTGTCACTTATGCTGGCACTTTAAAATATAACAATAAAGTGCTGCTCGCAAACACCACTATTGAACTGTTTTCAGCTTTCGACACGCTGGCGCATATAGCTTCCCATTCACACTGGCTCTGGCCGACCTTTAAGAACACGTGGCGCAAACCGAACACACCTGAAGCCATTTTGGCGGACGTGAACCTGCCTTATAATCCCGGGCTGCATAATCAACAGCTTCTTTTTGTCTGAGATCACGGCGTGCCACCATGTTGTGGCGTGTTGAATTGCCTTCTCGCAATAATGCCGTTGCAGTGTTCTTTTGGATTTCTTGCAACAGTTCCGAGTTGCAGGGACGCCTTTTATTCATCGATTCAAAATACGATGCGCAATTCGGAACTTTCAGTCATACTGTAGTCATCAGAGTCACAAGACAAGATGTGACCATCGCATGACCGCGACCGTCGCGTCGCGTCGCGTCGCGTCGCGTCGTGTCTCGTGACCATGTCCATGTACCATGACCATCGCATGAACAATTTATACAATTGAACATCAACAGTAATAATAAAATAAGTAATAAATAATAAATAATATAATAATTAATAAGTAATAAGTAATAAGTAATAAGTAGTAATTAATAATTAATGATTAATAATTAATAAGTAATAAGTAATAAGTAATAAGTAATAAGTAATAAGTAATAAGTAATAAGTAGTAAGTAGTAAGTAGTAAGTAATAAGTAATAAGTGATAAGTAATAAGTAATAAGTGATAAGTAATAAGTAATAAGTAATAAGTAATAAGTAAGTAACAAGTAATAATAAGTAATAAGTAATAAGTAATAAATAATATATAATATATAATAAGTAATAAGTAATAAGTAATAAGTAATATATAACATATAATAAATAATGAATAAATCGTATAAATAAAGAATGATAAATAAATAAATAAATAACATAATAACTGACAAATAAATGACAAATAAATGACAAGTAATAAATAAATAAATACGTAATAAATAAATAATAAATGAAAATAATAAATAAATAATAAATGAAAATAATGAATAATGAATAAATCGTTCGGATAACTTAGGAGGATGTATATATATATATATATATGAAGCTTGAAGGAGATATTCCGTTATAGATTATTCCTTGTCAATAACTCTATATACAAGATTCTAGATTGAAGATAGATTCGGATATTCGGTCAGAGGAGTGTCAGAGGGTCAGACAGAGTCAGAGACATAGACACCTAATAATTATTACAGTACGTGTAATCGGACGATAGCGATATCCGATACGGTCTCACGTGACGTCAGTTCAAAACCTTTCAGCGAATGTTGTTCTGTTTTGCATGTTACGAACAATACAAACGAAAGCCCCGAGCGGAGGTGAGATTCTGACGTTCTCAGTAGATTTTGTGGGAAAGTCGTCCGGACCGCTTTCCAGTGAAATTTCGCCAGGGAACTTTAATAATGGAAATCAATCCACGAGACAATGTACAGCTTATTCTTCCCACTCTCCTAGATCGCGCTGTCCGCTTACAACCGCATGAAACTCTCGTCACCTATCAGGTGCGTGCGCTGAAGATGCCGTTGAAGAGCTGTGGGTTGATGCGTTCGGCGCAGCATGCTTTGCGATGATGTTCGACGCGATGCAGTTCATCCCGCAAGAGAGACTTGAGAGCAAGAAACGTTTGTTGATTTTTAAAACATTTTCCTTCTCACCCACAGCCTCGCGTCAATTGGGGGACGAACAGTTCGTCCTCCTGTTCGTCCTGTCAGAAGATAGCACAGTTTGTAGTAAAGACCGTAAGGGGAATCCAGATCGGATCATGAGTATCTGAACTTCTCACGAGAACTTCCTTATTTCCTTCACTCCACTCCCTTACGTACACATCTGACACCCCTAACAATGTCGAGGACACCCACCTCGTGTAAGGTTGCATCTTGAGCAGGAGCTGACTAGCGTCGCACACTTTTGGGGGATCGTCTACAGGGTGACAGTAAGTTCCATGAGATCTCCTATCTTGAGCAGTTTCAGCGGGCAAAACGCCTCGGCAGCGTTCTTACAAAACATGTTTCTGCGGGGCAAGTTGTAGGAACCTTAATGTGGAATAATTCAAACCATGTTTTGTTGTATCACGCTGTTCCTTGCATCGGAGCAGTGATTCACACGCTGAATGTCCGACTTTCCCCTCAAGAACTCTCGTACATCATCAAGGTATTCATATCACCCTAATGCCTTGTAAGTTCGCACATATGATTCGTTCGCCTTGATACAACTCTACTGGAATTGAGAGTTCGACGGTTCCCCGAATTTTTCAGCACGCTGATGACAAGATAATCTTTGTAGACGAAGATCATCTGCCTTTGCTGGCCCAGTGCGAAGCGGCTGTATTCCATGGCCTCGATTTCCTCATTGTGTGCGGACCAAAGCAAGGGATAGGCGGGGGATGGTCCCTGCCCGCGGAAATGGCTCACAAGTGCAAGGTGCCGCCACGATAACTTTCAGTACCCTGCACATGATTGCTTCCTTTAAAGGGAGTGGCTTATCCCTGCTGACTGCGTCTTCTGCCAAGACTTTGTTTTCGTGAGGTGTACTAGCCAAAACTTGTCCATGAAAATCGCATGCTTATGTGTGAAAGCAACATGCGGTGCTCAGACGTGTGGTGTGCAAGTCTTCGACTTCGAGGAGTACGTAGCTTCCGGTCACGTTGACTTCGCTTGGCCAGTCATGCAAGGCAAAGCGTTGGAAAGCGATATCATCGGGCTGTGCTATACCTCAGGCACAACTGGTACTCCGAAGGTGAGTGTATGGCAAGCAGCGGCGCGTCGCAGTGAGAAATGGCATGCTTGCCTTGGGCGGTGCTGCATCATCGATATCGGCTTTTGGGTCTCCGCACACCGCCATTTCAGATCCACAAAGATTCTGCTGCAGTGGACACGTGTTCGGAGCAGGCTAGGTTCGCGTGAGTTTGGTGTAATCATGTTTCTCAGCAGCAGGAGCTGGAGCTTAGCTGCGATTTCTCCCTAGATTCAGGTCGATGTTTAGGTTATCACCAAGCCGATATCAGGGAGGCATGCGTACCATTGACTACAAGTTAGCACCGAGTGAGGACGACTCTATACAGAGCACTATTCCAGAGCACTATTCTACCCTGAGTGTTGTGAATATGAATCGATACATACATGTATTGTATATATATATATATATATATACATTGTGTGTATATGTTATTAACATATATATGCTGTATACACTTGTCACATTTCTGTGTGCAGCGAGATTCGTTGTCTGTGTGGTAGAGCGGGGCATGTGACGAGAAGATGGTGTTGTTGGTGTGGGTGATATGAGTGGGCTGGTGAGTTACGCAGGGGGTGGGTTTCTCACACCGAGCGTTGTATATCCAAATGCTTTCCGTCAGTGCAACGGATGTGTGGTCCTTGAGTCGAACCGACTGTGTGCTACCTGTCGTACCACAGTTCCACGTCTGGGCTTGGGCCATCCCCTTCTTGGCTCTCATGCACGGTGCATCCCTCTTGTTCACCTTCATCTTCTAGCCTCGGAGCCTAGGCCTTAAGCATGCTAGCTGAACTTCCTGTGTTCAGACCTCTTGATCAAGTCAGCGAGCAATGCGGCCTACTTTCGCACATATCAAGATATATGCTCACAAACTTGAGAGACCAACCCCCGTGTGCCCATAGCATCCTCGTTTGCATACGCGTATGTGTTGTGCTCGAGCCTATCCCGGCATCTTTGCACCCGGGTCATATCCGTGTGTCCTTAGGGCTTCCCTCCCGTTGCGAGGTCCGGATCGTATATGTGGGATGATTATTACAACTTCATGATTACAATGAAATATTGTCCGAAGAGTCCAAGAGAGTCCAAGCGCCAAGCATCCTTAACAAACAGGAAACCCCAAAATGGCCTAAAACAATGTGTGGTGATGCACAGGATTCAAGATGTGTCTCATGCACAAGTGGAATGATGGGGAAAGTATCTTGAAAATGATGAGCACACACCAAGTAACCCTTGCGGCGGGGGTGCCCTCTATCTGGCAAGCTTGCAAAGTGGTGTATGAAGCCAACCCTCAGTCCTATTACCGGGTACTCCCTCACCCTCCCGCCTCCCTCACCCCACCTCCTTTCCCCCCCACCACTGGCCCTTTCATGGATGTTGTTAACCTCATCTTACATGACTAAAAAGTTGTAAACCTCATCCTTTTAAGGGAATTCACTTGCAGTGTGCTTTTGAAAATGTGATTGTTCTTGGCAAAGAAAAACCGAATTCTTCTCGTGCCTCACGGCATAATAAGTCTCTCCATTTTAGATTGATTAAGCCTCTCTCCTGATGCAGTCCGGTTAGCCTTTTGGCTCACTTGGGTTCATCGGCAGAAGGCGTCTGTGAAGAACCATCAGACCAAAAGGGAGATGGTGCGTGGAAATGCAGGGCCAGTTTGTGTTGGAGCGCGTTTTATGTGGCGGCTCAGCTCCACCAAAGGTCAGAACCCTAACGTCTACACTAACCCTAACGTCTACACTATCCCTCAACGTCTACACTATCTCTCAACGTCTACACTATCCCTAACGTCTACACTATCCTCAACGTCTACACTATCCCTCAACGCCTACACTATTCCTCAACGTCTACACTATCCCTAACGTCTACACTATCCTCAACGCCTACACTATCCCTCAACGTCTCACACTATCCCTAACGTCTACACTATCCCTCAACGTCTACACTATCCCTCAACGTCTACACTATCCCTCAACGTCTACACTATCCCTCAAGGTTTCTCAAGTTGTGTCCATCACTTGGACTCGCAACCACCATGTTTCTCTTCGGACACTTCTGTGGAACACTAATCTTAAAGTGTGATGCCATACCTCACCCCCACGCGGACTCTTCGGACATTTCATCGGAATAATAGAGTTGTAATGAAAATTCACCCCCCCCATTCTTGGAATTCAGCGGTGGGTATTTCGCAAAAAGCAAGCGTAAACTTTCATTCTCAAAAGATATATCAGTTCGCAGCTTGAAACGCCACGAACATTAGCGCCCAAACATTACTGATTGGGCAGTCTAAGTGAAAGTTCACTAATTAGAGTATGACGTGTCACTGTCGAGTTCATAACGACTGCAGTGACACGTCTGCGATGGGCCGATGAACTATTACACACTGTGTCTTGCCGATGGTCATCATATGATCCAACGGCCACGATTAGTTCAGCAGATCTACAGATCTAGATCTAAGGGTTTCATAGGGATTCTTTAGGGTTCCTTCAGGGTTTGAGCATCCTGACTGCTGTGCAAGGCCTAGACAGTCATGCTTTACATCAAACTGATCAGCAGACACTGCAGATTCCAATACCCCTTCTAAAGGGTGACTGTCTAGTTGTCCTACTGCCAGTTCTTGGGATTGGTGCCCCTTCAGTCAGCAACACCCAGTTCTTGGGATGGTGCCCCTCCAGCTCCAGTTTATGGGGATGGTGCCCCCTTCAGTCTTCAGTTCCAGTGATAGGGGGATGGTGCCCCTTCAGCTCCAGTGGTACGGGGATGGTGCTCCTTCAGTCCTTATTTGATCATCACGGGGTAGGTTGTCAAGATATCCACTCGTAGTCCAGGATAAAGCTCAGGATGTCCAGATAGTCCAACCTGACAAGCCTCGGGATCATCATCCTCATGCGAGTCGGAGCCCGAGTCCAGATCGGGGATGGAGTCATCAAAGTTGTCACCAAAGTGGTCACCATCATCATCCTCGGTGAACACCTTCATAGAGTCGAAGATGTGCTTGGTGGCGCCACAATCCAGAACAGCGCTCTTGTCCATAGTGGAGCGGGGCGCAACCCGCAGGTCAGGATCCACCACCCCTCCGGCCACCTTAGCACAGCGAGCAGTAGCATCAGTAGGCACCGCCAACACTCTGTCCAGCACTGAATAGTTGTTGGAGAGGGCGAGTCCAGAGGATGGAGGGTCCACCAAGGCAGATTTACCAGAGTTACTCCCAAAGACCAGATGTAACGGAGTCACAGGGACATCAGAGAAGTGAGAAGTCACCGAAGTCGGGAGAGTGTGCTCATTGTTCCAGCGACATGCAGCCTCACGGAGAGCAAAGAAAGTCTCACCGGTGTCCTCCAGGCCAGAGTGTAAGCCAGATCGCCCACCCTCACCGAGAGCAAATAAAGCCTCACCGGTGTCCTCCAGGCCAGGGTATAAGTCAGATTGCCCACTCTCACGGAGAGCAAATAAAGTCTCACCAGTGTCAGAGTGCTCCTCCTCCTCGCCAGCATATATGTCCTCACCAGTCTCATCCAGACCAGGGTGTAAGTCAGATTGACCAGCCTCTCGGAGAGCAAATAGAACCTCACCACTTTCCTCCAGGCCAGGATAAAGCTCAGATTGCCTAGCTGCAGCACCAAGGTGCTCACCAGGCTTCGGTAATTTACCATGCCTCTCGTAGTCCGCAACCTTCTTAAGAATTGCCGCCTTGGTAGAGGGGGAAGCCTTCTCGAAGAACGCCTCCCGCTTCTTGACGTTCTTGATGAAGCAGTCTGTAGAAGGGTGGCCACGTCTGTGACAGATAGAGCAAGGGACCTTGCCAGCAACCTCAGATTCAGAATTGTCGCCAGCGTGGTGCACCGCGTGGGCAGTGTGCGTCACAACAGCGCGCGGGGCGAGTATGGTGTCGTAGTGAGATGTGACTTGGTCAGACAGCATACTCGCAGTAGGCAGGGACTCAAGCATGAATTTGGCCTTGAGGAGCATATAGTCGGGGTGCAGCCGTACAATAGCCATAGCAGAATATATGGTCTCAACTGTCTCCATACACAGAGGCTTGCCAGAAGGAGTAACGCGCGCGTTCACGGAGTACTCGCGTAAACGCCGAAGAGTCTCCTTCGATTCCAGAAACGTTGGAAGAGGAGGGGCAAGTCTCGAAAGTTGATTTGGCAGTAAAAGCAGCTTATCCACCTGGTTGATGAAGTAGACGACACTAGTGTTGCGTCGCAATTTGGATAGCTCAAGCCAGGCCCCGTGACCGTTAGAGTGTTGCTCGTAGCTGCGAACGACAGCGTTCGCAGTGCTAGTGGTAACACGACAGAGGAAGTCATAAAACAGCTGATTCGCTTCCTCAAGATAGGAGTCATCCCCCCTCACCATATGGAGCGGAGTAGATTCCGAAAGCAATAGCGCCAGAGAAGGGTGACGCAGAGAAGGACGAATTTTCGCAAGCCACTCGTCCCAAATTCCTTCCTGGTCAGTATCCTTGCCAGAAAAGTGCGAGTCCGCGGAAAGTCCCTTAGTCATATCAGAAAGACTTGGTAAAGGACGGCGCCCACCAGCGAGCGACGAATTAAGATGTTGGTCCACAGGGACAGTGGCGCGGAGACCTGTCTGATCAAGGCGGCGAAGCTCGTAGAGTTGAGCATGCATACTCTTCATCATGTCCGTAAGCGCCGAGATTTGCTCTTGTTGACTACTCAGCGCAATATCCCGCAAAGACGACTCGCCCGGCTTCTCCTCAGATGCTGGCGCGCCACCAGGAGGAGACGGTGTCGTCGCTTGACTATAGCTCTTACCCTTAACTATAATGAATTCTCTTACGCGCAGCGGAAATTTGCGTGATAAACAAAATAGAACTCACTTACAAATCGTAAGTGGGCCCATAACCTGTTTGAATTCAGCGGTGGGTATTTCGCAAAAAGCAAGCGTAAACTTTCATTCTCAAAAGATATATCAGTTCGCAGCTTGAAACGCCACGAGCATTAGCGCCCAAACATTACTGATTGGGCAGTCTAAGTGAAAGGTCACTAATTAGAGTATGACGTGTCACTGTCGAGTTCATAACGACTGCAGTGGCACGTCTGCGATGGGCCGATGAACTATTACACACTGTGTCTTGCCGATGGTCATCATATGATCCAACGGCCACGATTAGTTCAGCAGATCTACAGATCTAGATCTAAGGGTTTTATAGGGATTCTTTAGGGTTCCTTCAGGGTTTGAGCATCCTGACTACAAGGCCTAGACAGTCATGCTTTACATCAAACTGATCAGCAGACACTACAGATTCCAATACCCATCACCCCTCATGTTGCTGCCAATGTTGCTGTTGGGAAGGCTTGCATCACGATGCTATTATAACAAGAAAGAATCATAAGAGTCCAGTAGCGAGCTTTTGAATGTCCACAGAGAGAAGAGGCCACGAGAACAGATGCCAAACGCATGCGGCACAACTACTTGCGCTGTTCTGCGTTTGAGCATTGCGATAAGACGTGGAATGGATAGGGGTTGAGCAGGAGATTCAGGAGTGGTTCATGCGTGAGTTCAACGCCGAGCTTGTAAATGGTTGGGGCATGACGGAGTGCTCACCCAATGCTAGCACATCACGTCATATCTCTCTGCGCCGCGACAGGTCATTGCTGCATCCCATCATTTGCATTGCCACGACCAACACATTTGCCGAAGCAGTGAAAGGCAATTTGGAGACGGTCCTGTGGGCGGCTTGTGAACAAACATGCAACAATATCCAATATATGTTATTGCAACCGTCTAGTGCAGATTTGCAACAACCCACAATCAGCCGGATCTAGAACTCCGTCGTGCTCCGTGAAGGGAACCCTTGTGCTAGGTCAGCGAACACCGGGAGCGTGGCCGACTTGCTTGCATTTCTTACATCTGACCTTTTGGATAATGAGTATGTTGTGTTGGGGAGCAAGGTTCAGGGGGAACACGAATGAGGAGAAGCTCAAGCGGACACGTAATCCGGGCTATTCTCTTGCAGGTGAAGCTGTATGCTTGATCCTCTCTCTCTCTCTCTCTCTCTCTTTGCCTACTTGTCTTTAGCTATTTTAAAGCCGATCTCTGGAGAAATCTAAATGGAAAGCTCAAGAAGTTTGATCGAGATTTGGTATCATCCGCCGCACTCTGCTTGTGTCTGATTGGGTTACCCTACGGCACCGTATATGCGGGCTTGCAAGAATCGACCCTATTTTACTTAGCAAATGGAACCCAAATTACTTATTTTTACATTTTAGTGGATTAGTTCTATCTGCGAGATGTGTCACAGATGCTCTCATTTCAAGCGCAGATGCACACTTCCAAAAGTCGAACGAGCGATTTTGTGTATTCTGAAATTTCGGATTATGCTCGCTCTAGTTTCTCAACAAGAATATTCTGGTAAACGCTGGAATATTCTGGTAAGCGCTGCGGTGTTTTGTATTTGCTCCTCGCAACTTGCATCCAAGTAGGGTGCGCCGTTTCCCCCAATTTCACTCGTGCGGATTTTTGGGGTTTCATTTCTACAATGCGTTTCCTATCCAATCGGGGAAGACCTTGTACCCTGCTCTTTTCCCATGCTGGAAAAATCTCGAATGCACACGATTTTGAGCGTTCAACGGGCATTCCACCCCACACTGGGGATGATGCCAACACGGACTTACAATGATGATGATAATAGCAAGAGATGAGATGACTGAGGGAGGAGCGAAAAAGGTGTATAGCAGTTCTGTTTATGTGATATTACTTCAACGATATGGAGTCCGGTAATAAAGGACACCTCAAATGTCTACGTTATCCAAAGCAAACGGGAGGGGGCTTGGTTGCATGAAGAGAGGGGGGGGCTTGGTTGCATGAAGGGCTGGAGATGCGTATCGCCAACCCGGACAATTTGGATGAGGATCAAAGGCCGATGGAGAGTGGAGAGCTGCTGGTCCGCAGCCCTTGTGTGACGGGAGCTTACCACAAGCAGCCCCCCACGTCTGATAAGTTCCATAAGGTGAGAAGGGTTGCAGCAGCCGTCGTGCTCACGAACCGTCATCTCTTTGTTGGCGTCATCTCCCTTTCTGGCTGCACTGCCCCCGCCCTTGCTTCGCTGCTGCGTCCTTTCCCCGCCCGCTGATTCCTGCGCGACTTGGAAGTGACCTTTGCGCCTCATCCTCCAAGGCGCAGGCGGACGCAGCCAGTCCATAGCTGCCCGTCTTCATGCTTTGACACGGGGATACAGGATACGGGATGGCAGAACATATCAGCTTGTGATCAAACTCATATTGATTGATAGAACATAGACTTTCGTTCGCTTGAGATGCACCATTCCAGGACAATATTCGCCCCAAAGGGATGTACAGGTTTTGCGAGTCATCATTCATTCGATTATCATCTGGCATAAGCTAGCACTCAGCAGGGGGGAACGCCGCACGCGTAAACCTTTGCAAACCTCTCCAGCGAACGTTGTCCTGGAATGTCATTTCAGGTCTGACATGGAGAATGGGGCGCAGTGCTGGTTTTGTGCATCCACACTTTCAATCAGTAGATGCCGCTGCGTCCCCCATCACCGAGCCAGCTCTCTCTGATTGGTTCCTGGGTGGCCCGAGCTGCTCTTCTCTCTGATTGGTTCCTGGGTGGACCGAGCTGCTCTTCTCTCTGATTGGTTCCTGAGTGGCCCGAGCTGCTCTTCTCTCTGCCTCTCAATTCGACTCCCTTGCTCGTGATGTAGACATAGCATAGGGTCATCCGGCGAGCGAGCTTCTGCCACCATATACCGCGACCCCGGATCCTAAACCCGCCCAGAAGTCCCACAAATGCTTGGATGACCCCCAGCGCATTCTCAGGGTGTAGCTGATGTCAGGTTGTGAGAGGATTGGTGCAGGGGTGGCTCATCACGGGCGATGTGGCGAAGATTGATGAGGATGGTGCGTTGCAACTCGTGGATCGCTCCAAGGTTTCTGCCCAGGACTCTCCCCTTTGTCTGCAATCTTTTGGAGAATAATCAATGGGCGCCACTATTGCCTATTCTGGGCACTACTATTTGTGTTTGCCATTATGGAAAATAGGGAGCCTCCGTTATCAGCCACCGTTGCTCTTGCAGACGGTCGTGCTGTGGGCCGGGAAGCGCCCCACCTTTACAGAGCGGGGCACCCGAAGGTATCCAATGCCAGCAGCCTCATCCACTCATTAGCTCGCTGCTGTTCCCGATGTCTAAGACTGCTCTTCCAGACGGTGCCGATGCCTGATCATTCGCTGACGGCAGTGTTCTCCTCCACCCAAGCCCCGTGTCTGACTGGCGCTCTGCGAGCCTCTAGGAGCTCCCTCAGCGCTCCAGCGAAGGATCAGCCGTCTTTTTACCACTGGCTGCCTCCAGCCGCTTCCCCTCAAGTCCTCGACTGTCAGCATGCCGTCTACCGCGGTTGGTGTGCTGTGGGGATCCTCGCGTCTCACCGTCCAAAGATCCCATCAGTGAAACTGCGTCGTCGTGACCGCAACCGTTTAAAATCCACACCTCATGCACCGGGTCTGCATACTGCGCGCGTCCTCTCGGCTTTCCAGAGGCGTACAGGAAATTGCCCCGAGGGCCTGCTTCCGCCAGGCGTCCCCATGTTCCCCGGCCAATGAGAACAGCTCCACCAAGGGAGCCGCCAGAAACTGTCTGTGGGCTTCACCGGCCCCCGATGCCGAGCCCACACCTCCAGGAGCTCCAGCGGTGCGCTCACCGCCTGTAGCGGGACCACCAGCCCCCGCTTCGTCCGCACCTGCTGCCCGCGCTTCCCCCTCCGGAGCACGAAGATGATGTGCTCCGGCGAGGCGGCCACATCCTGCTGCTGCAGACCGGCCCCCGCCTCAGGCCGGCCGAAGGTGCAGGACGCCACCACACTGTACACGCAAGCCCTCAACAAGTGCAACCTGTCCCGGTCCGTGCCCCAAGAGTGCCCGAGCACCACCCCATGCACACGTGCCACCGCCTCCGCCGGCAGCCACGTTCTCTCCGACTCCTGCTGCCCGGCATCCGCCAACACCTGGGCCTGAATGGAGGCCCTGCCTTTAAGCACTCTCACCACGGGACGGCCTTCTGCAGGCCCGTCGAACCCGAGGTCCTCGTGGTAGTCGTTGATCGCCGAGAGGTGCGGCTGCATGCTCCCTGCCAGCGCCGTGCCCCGCCGCGGCAAAGAGCCCGGGCACGGGAGCACCGCCTCCTCCACAGCCGGCAGCCACGGCAAGCCCTGGCCCCCATAGAAGTGCAGGAAGGCGAGAACCTTCGGCCGTCAGTCCTTGAGTGCCCTGGAATCGACTTGGCGAGGGCCGCCTGCACGGCCGCGATCACCTCACCTCCGCAGGCTCGCCCTCCGACCTCAGCGGAAGCAGAGTGCTGTAGGTCTCCCTCCGCAAGTCGAGGTCCTCATCGCTGCCATATTCGTAAGCCACGTGGCGCATGTTCCCTGGGCACGCTCGTGACGGAGCCGGGGTACCATGCATCGTCGTCTGCCCGGTACACCTCCAGCCGTATGCCAACCTTATGGCGGGGCACCGACGGGGCTCGAGCCCTGCTCTTCTGCGAAATGCGACTCGCGGGCGGCCGGGGATGCAAGACATGACTGCGTCCCGTGCAATGTGGACCAGCCCAACCGGCTGGGAGTGAACGGGTCTCTTCGCCGAGGCAGGAAGGCCACATCGGAGACGAGAGCCTCTAGCTCTCTGAACCAGGGCTGCCCTGACCAATGTGGCGCCACCACCGTCGCTGTGGCACCGCATTCCCGCAGCTTCTGGGCCGCCTGATCCAGTAACCCCCAAAGGGGGGTTCCCCCAGTTGTTCTCTCCGCGCCAGCAGTGCGCCAGAGAGTCGATCCCCTCGCAACGAGGGTCTCGGCGCTGGGGAAAGTAACTGGGTCGCGGCGTGGAGATGTCGGAGGCAAAGCGGTACGCTGTGCGCTCTCCCCACTGCCCCCGGGCCCAGTCGAACCACTGACGATTCAAGCGCCAGTCATCCACTTCCCTGTTCCGGGCGAGTGGTCGGCCCGCTCTTTGGCCTTTCCGAATATACCGTGCAGTGAGCTCGATGTTGTGCCCGTTGGAGAAGGATCCGCAACCTCCACATGCATTGCGTTAGCGCTGGGTCCCTCGATGTTAAGTTCGCCAGCATGTGCACCACCACCTGGATGCCGCACCTCAACAACACCGTCCTCCCGCTCAGTTCCTTCAGGAAAGACCGGATCTAACTCGAGATGAATGATGTGGTAGCCAAGTTCATCGCCACTCCAGAACCCTTGCGTCAATTCCTTCAGATTGAGGACTCCTCTCCAAGCGAAGAGGGAGTGGTCCGTGCGCAGGCGCGCGCGCGGTGGTGCGGCTGCGCCAGATGTCGCGGCCGTTCCAGCGGCTTCCCGCGCTGAGAGGTGGCCACCACTCCAGGTCTCGCCATGCTTGCTGGGAGAGCTCCCCAGCTTCTCCGCCCGGCAAGAACCCAGTAAAGTTCCCAAAGGTAGAAGCGAGCAGGCGGCATCGCCAAATACACCGACCGGCACCGCCCATTGAAGTGCGCCGACTCCCTTGCCGGCACGCACTGCCGCTCCCGGCTCATGATGGTGAGCAGGTGTCTCGAACCTGGCTGGATCTTTCCGATCTTACCTTGAACTTTCCGTTCTTGGTTTCCACCTCCAAGCCCAAATGCTCCGCCAGCTGCGTCGGCTCCCGCACGCCCTTCTTGAACGGGTGCAACCGCCAGTGATACGATGTATCTTTGACTCATTGCCCATCCCGCAGCTCCCACACCGCCTGCCGCTAGATCCCTACCTCCTTTGACCGCAGACACTCCATGAGCACCGTCATGATCTCCACCAAGATTCTGGGAGAGTCGTTCCAACCAGCAAGAGCTTTACAATTGTCATCCGGATCTCGACCCGATCAGCGCCCGCGCCATTGAAGAATCATGCCTGCGGTGGTGAATTGTACACGGCCGGGGTATGTTTGATACGTGCAGGACATGATAAAGAGCGGAGGAGAGTGGATCTCAAGCATCGATCTTGAGAATCACATTTGTGGATTACGCGAGATCCAGATGGCTTGCGTGGTGGCTGTACCGCACCCAAAGTGGGATGAGCGACCTGTGGCTGTCGTGATGCTCGCGGCTTCAAAACAGGAGTATGCCGTCATGCACCTTACCTTTTCTTGCTTTCTGCATATATGCTCTCGGTTCACGATGCTTTTCAGGAAGTGGTCTGAGGCTTTGAAACTTAATTCACGGCCGTGGCGCCTGCTCACCATCATTCCCCCATATTATACGTCATGGTTTGCTTCTGGATTCGTCGATTCGGTTTCACCAAAAACGCCGATGACTTAGATAGGATAACAGCCAAATTGCAACATAATCCGAGACTGAGCTATTTCATTGTGAATCTGACTGGATGGGAGGAGGGCCCTGATCAATGTGCAGGATTTCTCTTCCGGTTCTTAAACAAACAATCACGAAACATTGCGAGCACAAATTTGCGAAGTGGCAAATTCCAGATGATGTGTTGGTGTGGACTGACCTTCCATTGACAGGAACTGGTAAATTAGACAAAAAACGTGTGCGGAGCAAACTCGAGCAACAGAAGTATCAACTACCCGTTGTTAGCAAGTTATAACAATGCAGGTGGGCGGTCGTATATCTCCGCAACGCAGTTTCTTTTCTGTGGCCTTGCATGGAGAGAAGCTTGTTCATCCACCGTACTGCAGCCGAAGTAATACATGAAAAGTGAGCCATGTGTATTCGTTTCTTGCTACAGTGCTGGGCATCACAACGGCCATTTCTTTACAACTTTCGAAGATCCATGGTGCCGCGAATATACTTTGGCTTCACTAACCGTTTTATTTTCTTGAAATGCGTGGTGATTCCCCTTCGACACGTCCTAATTTGTATGTGTGTCGATCAAGTCTCCGTGGAGGGAATGACGTAGTAAGGATGAGCTTAGTTTACGGAGAACTATATGCCAAGAGAAAGAATCGGTATGCTGTTGGTACTTCGGGAAGGACACACACTTTGCGGTGAGCCAAGGTATATTCGGACACATCCGTTTTGGTGATGACGATAATGATTGAATCGTGTGTTTCTTACGAAAATAGAGACGTGTATGTGCATTTAGACAGCGGGTATTAGTTTTGAATGAAATTGGCTTCATATATAAAAAGAGGTATTAAAAACTTAATTGTAAGGTACACGTCGTCTCATAATTGAAAGCAAACATACAGCAAACTCCTGCTCCAAATGCCAAAACAACTACCTAAATCGATATCACGCAAATCCCCAGCCTTCACCCATGCTGATAATCATGACTAGCCCGGCAGGCAATTCCGTAGCCCTGCGAGCCGTGCAAGGCAACCAATATCCGCTGCAACCAAGAGGTCGAAAAGCTCCGCGTGCTCCATGTTGCATCCTCCTCCCCCTGAAACAATCGGTCTTGCCTACGCTGTACACAACTGTCGAAGCTTTTGCTTCATATATGCGTGGGACAGCAGGTCGATGCTTTTTATAGGTTTAACACGATGCAGCGCAGCTTTGCGGATATTTTTGTGTAATGTGCGTGTGAATTGAGTGGACAAATTCAAGTTGGGCATAGAAGTAGGTTCGGATAGTACGATAATAAATGACGTTTCCCGTCTTTTTGTTCGTTCCTGACTATTATGGTCATATGTAATGGCATGTCGTTCAAAGATCATCTTCATTAATTTTACACATAAAATTAAGCACACAAACCGTTATTGAGAAACATCAAGGAAAATATATCGTGATCCCCGCGCCATGGCTGCTTCTCCATCTTCTAGAGTTTTTTATTGCCTAGCACTTAGCTTTTTCTCTAGATGTCACCCTGCTGAAAAGCGGGCTGAGCCCTTTTGTGGGCGCGCTATAGCAGAGGGAGTAGCCCCTGGTGTTTTCACTAGCCTGCTTTGCAGGGATACCGCACTCTCAGGACTTTGTCCCCTTTGCTAGCGTAAATGTTTTATTATCATTATTTCCCCGCGCGTATACGTGTACATGACTTATGCACTTTACCTATTGCGTAATGCAGGAGTCCTATAACTCTGATATGTTGATAACTTGATAATCAAATATTCCAAAAGTTGATGTACGTGCCGTCTAGAACACCGCTTATATTGTTTGGTTCTTTTTGCTCTGGAGTATCCTAAGCTGCCAGAAATCCACAACAGCCACGGCCTCGTAGAGGCAGCGACACCACTTTCAAGCAACACAGGCATGTTATCATCGCTATTATCTGGCCAGTGCTAATGAAAGTTATTACGGCTCCAGCACTACAGGTTGTTACTTAAATCCAATGTACTTCCTAGAGGTGACTGTGAGCTATTCTTATAAAATGCTCTATCGCGATCACCTCTTAGAGTTTGCCGTTCACTGCCTAATAGTGCCCGTGCTTTCACATTCTAAGCTGCGCTAAATCGCTATAGTTTAACGATGCTCACTTCTGCTGTGTTACGAGTGATGCGTGATGTCTGCACACACCAAGGCGACACCTTGTCAGTAACGATGCAAAAGCGTTTATAAACTTTCTAAAAAAGCGGAGGAACCCGATCTACCATACAAGACCATGCACCTTGAAATGAAGAGTTCCGCGAATCCCACGGGACACTCCGATTCTACGGTTGCTTGAGGCACAAGAAGCAGACGTTCAACCTGCAAATTATGGACAGTTCAGCGAACTAAATAAACTCCGCACCCCTTACAAACTACATTTCATCTTTCCACAGCATGGTCGGCAAAGACCGAAGAAAGATCTCGACAGGGACAAGCCCCAGTCGCTCTACTACTTTTTGGATGAAGAAGTAAAACATCAACAGCATGGTCGCCAAAGACCGGGTCCCGCTAGGGACAAGTCCCGGTCGCGCGGGTATATAATCACGATTAGCAAACGTGCACATGCGGGTGAGGTGAACATCCGGGTTTTTCGAGTGTGCAGTTTTTTAACATATTTATTAGAATCGTGCCACTCCAGTATATGGGACACAACCCGATTCGGGTGCATTTTAGGAACATAATCCTCGCGACAAGTCATTTTTGAATCATTATACACGAGTGACGTCAGACTGTATAAATGACATGAAACGTGTTTTTCGTATCAGAATTCAGGAGTGACGTCATCCACGAGGTTTCCGATATTAGTCGAGTATACTAAATTATCACTGGACGCGCTTTCCGGAACCGATCGGTGAATATCGTGGCGTTCTTATAAGCAAGCCCCCCCTCTGTGGGGTTGGTGTCCCCTACGGGCGGTTCTCAAGCAAGCCCCCCTTTGTGGGGTTGGTGTCCTTTGCAAGCGCTTCTCAAGCAAGCCCCCCTCTGTGGGGTTGCTGTCCTTTGCAAGCGCTTTTCAAGCAAGCCCCCCTCTGTGGGGTTGGTGTTCTTTGCAAGCGCTTCTCAAGCAAGCCCCCCTCTGTGGGGTTGGTGTCCTTTGCGCGCGCTTCTCAAGCAAACCCCCCTCTGTGGGGTTGGTGTCCTTTGCGCGCGGTTCTCAAGCAAGCCCCCCTCTGTGGGGTTGGTGTCCTTTGCGCGCGCTTCTCAAGCAAGCCCCCCTTTGTGGGGTTGGTGTCCTTTGCGCGCGCTTCTCAAGCAAGCCCCCCTCTGAGGGGTTGGTGTCCTTTGCAAGCGGTTCTCAAGCAAGCCCCCCTCTGTGGGGTTGGTGTCCTTTGCGGGCGCTTCTCAAGCAAGCCCCCCTCTGTGGGGTTGGTGTCCTTTGCGCGCGCTTCTCAAGCAAGCCCCCCTCTGTGGGGTTGGTGTCCTTTGCAAGCGGTTCTCAAGCAAGCCCCC
>LGRX02004509.1:0-29910 GCA_001247695.2 Cymbomonas tetramitiformis | reverse complement strand
GCATGGCATGGCGGGTGGTTGGAGGGTGGGGCATGGCATGGAGGGTGCTTGGTGTTAGTTGAGCTAAACTTAGCTTTAGTGCTCAGTTGCGGAGCTCAGTTGCGGAGCTTAGCGTTGAGCTGAGCTCAACTCTCAAGCTCAGTGTTTATTTAGCCGTAAACGTGCGTGCGTGCAGGAGTACCTCCTTTTGTAAACACGAGACGTCGTCACGCGTCCCATCTGATGCGGTGTATTGGGGTTCGTGTTTTCCTGATCACTGCATTTCTGTTGTCCTATGGTATCATCTGCATGTTCCTCTGCGAATAGATTTCGGGGTGTTATATCTATGGGTGTATCTGGTGGATTCGCAGTGAAGTGTGTACTTGGCACGGTCTTTGGTGTAGGCATGTGCAGAGCGCCATGTGCAGATGGTGCCAAAGGTGACGCGGTTGGTATGTTCACAGAGAAGAAAGGTGTTTGTATATTTTGGTGGTAGACAGAGGGTATCCCAGTTAGTATTTCTTGAGGTATGCCAGCTGCATAATGATAAAACTGACCATTTTGAAGGTGTGCAGGCGGAGTCGAAAATTGTGGATGGAACGGCATGTTGAAAGGATTCATAGTACCCAGCAACACCAAAGTAAATAATATTGCACACGTCGTCTAATGCATCATCGGTATCCTGAAAATGGCATCAATCTATTATATGTAAGCCAACATAGCGATGTGAAAGGTGTAAAATGAAGTCGCAAAGGGAAGTGGGCACACTGTTATGGAATAGAACAATTGGCTCGGTGGCTGCTTATTTCAGGCATAGTTTATCTGGCAGAGAGCTCGGGTTGCATTACTGTTGCATTGCCATCGGCACACAAGCACGCATAATATGGCATTGGCCTTAGCGAATTATAGTCATCACGGAGGGCACATATGATTAGGCGCACCACCAAAGGCGTGTCTGACCAGGCACGCCCCTGAGGGTGTATCTGAGCAGGCGCATCACCGAGGGTACATCTGAGCAGGCGCACCACCAGAGTAGCGTGTCTGAGCAGGCGCACCACCAGAGTAGCGTGTCTGAGCAGGCGCATCACCGAGGGCGCGTCTGAGCTGGCGCGCCACCGAGGGCGCGTCTGAGCTGGCGCGCCACCGAGGGCGCATCTGAGCAGGCGCGTCACTGAGGGCGCGTCTGAACAAGCGTACCACCGAGGGTGCGTCTGATTAGGCGTACCACCGAGGGTGCGTCTGATTAGGCGCATCACCGAGGGCGCGTCTGAGCGCGCGCACCAAGGAGGGCAACTATGAGCAGGCGCACTACCGGAGGCTCACATGTGTTGCTGGCTGATGTGACAAAGCTGGGTGAAATTTGCAGCAATACCAAATCATGTGGCAGTTGGTATTTGCAACTCAGGACCGAAGATCATTATCTGGGACATTTTTTGGCGTGGCATAAGCTCAAATTTGAGCGCCGGAAATGCTTTTTCCGGAGGTCTTAGTTAAAGTCTAAGATGCCACAGGCGGCTTCCTATCTTAACGTAAAGCATCCTACAATATTCCCAAGTGCATATAGCTGACGCTGACCATCAAGGCCCGTCACCGAGGCACACACACGCATCCGCCGTTGGCCTCATTATGCATGTCGCCATCAGAACTCACACGGATTTAATGCTAACTTCGAGATGTTCCTCTATCACTCCGTCAGCACTCACGCATACATCTGGTACTAGGCTAATGGGAGTGCCGCCATCAGCACAAACCAAAATCATGCATCTGGCACGGAGAGCTCGGTGTGCGCCATCGGCCTGACACGATGAGCATTTGATGCCTTTTGGTGCAACGTGCGAACGAGTGGCAGCCAGGTCAAATTTTGGCGTCAGGCGCCGGAAGCAAAAGGGTATATCCAGCAATATCTGCATGCATAATTTAGCACTTTTAAGGTAAATGACGCACCTAAGCAGCAGTGTTGTTGAAGGTAAAAGCCTCCATCTTCTTTAGCTTTCCCACGGTGAAGTACCTGAAAAATGAGCAGCTCCAAATAAGATATTTAAAATTGCTCAGTTTCTAGACAGCAAAGTAGTATTGTTATTTTAAGCTCCAATTCGAAATGGATGCATCAGCAAGTCAGTCATCATCCTTTCGGGCACATCACAACCTGCAAGGGTAACGGGCACAGGAATTTGTGAGCGGCAATTGTCAGTCCATTTTTAAGATATCCAGGTGATTCCGCGGGCTATTGAAGTTGTTCTGCTCTTTAGCTCAAAATATTAGATTTATCCGTAACTGAACGTTTCGATGCAATAGGAATGAATCTTAGTATTTTGAGCATCCCAGAACGCCCACAGGTGTATGTGGTATCCACCCGCGTTCCAGCGGAGGGCTTGATCGGACGAGCAAAATGAGTAGGTTGCTTAGGTAACGCCTCGAAGCTTAAGTTTGAAAAAAGAACGTGAAGGTTCTCAAATTGAAAGTGGTATCATGGAGCACTAGCAAGATGGGTCACCTTCTTAGCATACCGTGGCATCCAGCGTTGGCTGAAAATCTTCGGGTAGCCTCGGAATGAAAGACGGCAAGTCAAGAGGCCATTCCATTTGATGAACTTCTCAAATGTAGCAAGGATATCCTGTTTGCACATACCGCTGATTCTGAATAAACAATGTGAAGTGTTCGTGTGGACTGACAAGTGATATGCTATTCTGAATATTGCTAAACTTGATGTGAAATAGCAGTCGGGATATCAACGCGAGCGCTACAAAACATGTTCATTATCGTAATCAAATGTATCGCTAGCGTTCACTTAACAAAAACTTTTCAAGTTTCTTGCAAGAACTGATTGAAGAACCTGCACTTTGCTAACGCTGTTGTTTCAACGCTCGGAGCGCAGCTGTCGCATTAGCTTTACCATACAACGCGCAACCTCGTCTTCGGCATAAGCTTGACAAGGAAAAGCATACGCACCTGGTCACTATATTAGAATCTAGGTTGACCAGCGGACGTCGTAAGAATGCGACCATCAAGAGCATCCGAAAAGTACTTCGCGGTCTCGTACCTGCTTATCTCCGTAACTACATATCCGCGAGTCGCAGTTTTAACGCACTGCGGTTGCGCAAATATTTGACGAAAGTACTTGGAGGGATATCCTAGAACTGAAAATAACAAAGCTAAATATTTCTTTAATAAGAGACGCGTCTATAGACGCGGGGTATCGCCTGAGACTCTATATTCGGCCACGCGCTGACACACGTCAAACAGCTCCCTAGCTCTTCCTATTACATATATCGATAACAAGCAAAAGTTGTGGTCTCCCGCCACGAGCGCCTTAGTATGGTATCGTCTTGGCACGTGGCGACGTCTACCAAGCTTGCGAAGCAACCGTGCTTCGCAAGCGAGCGGACCAGTTGAACGTGATGCGACGCTTGCAATAAAGAGAGCCGTGCGTCCACGCGTTTCGCACAACCTTTCACCATACACCTGATCACAGACCAAGTTATATCCTGACGTGTTTTACCAAAACAATGGCGCTTAGAAATGCAGTAGCAGCGCTCCGATTCACAGCTACATCACATATTTCCCATGAGTATGAACACTAAGCGCGACTGTGAACGAGCGAGAGGTAGAAAAGTTTCACCTCGACACTTGCAGAGAGGGACATCACATGACATGACAGATGAATCGAAACGGCTGCGACAACGGCATCGGCCTTTTTTTTAAATCGATTAATTCAATTTTAATGATGAGCGACACGTCCACGTAGGACAAGTTGAGACGTTTGGAAACGTGCAGAGGAACTACTTGGGCATCCGTGACTCTGTGAGTGTCGATGGAATCGATGTAATTAGAAGTTGGGTGTCCACATGGCATGATGTGACCATGCCGAGGATGGAAACGATTTCGCATTACAGCAAATCGCGTCAGTCATGTCAATCGCGGAAGACGTCCTGTGACGCGCTGGGACGTATTCAGTGTGTCACAGTCACAAGTAATTCGGGGCAGCCATATGGTACCGGTAATTCCTTATGATGGATGAGCGAATATCAGCATCACCCAGTTACTGGCGGCATACAGATGAACAGACATCATCACCACGGAACAAAAGGCAAGCAAACGTAGATAATGAGAACGCTGACGATTCACGAAGCATGTCATATCTGTGTTATGGGTTCTACAACGATGTCGGGGAGTGGGTGGATTACGATTTCCCACCATCACACGGCTACGGAAGTAGCGATAATGGTAGCTGTGTGGAGTATGCAGAGTATGAATAAAACACTACTTAGAACAATCTATTATTTTGTTAGAATAATTGTTACAATTATCATCTTGTTAGAAGCCAAAGTCCAAGTCCTCGTCTGGCATATTCGCCGCACAGTTGCACGCTCCTAAATATTGCTCTATACTCTCACCGCGCTGCTCCGGTAACAATAAATCATTTATCTTGTCCACAGGTATTTTTAGATTTCTAGGCGTCGCCCACTTCCCCGTCCAAGGGTTCCTCGAGGGAAATCGATCGAGATGCATCAAGGTAAAGAATAGGTAAAACCGAGTTCGGCGTACATAACGGTATCCTGCAAGGATTTCGTCAAAGTCCCAATTTCCCAAAATACCACTCAAAAAAATCCCAAATACGGCAGACCTGACTATGCCAATCATGTGGTATGCATACGTGCAGCGGAAGGTATCTACGCTTCATCTTTTCAAAACCGCTTTAAAGCGAGTCCACCAGTTTTCCGCGCCAGTACTCACACGGCCACGAGTGTTGGAGAACAATAATCTACATCCATGCTCACTTTGCGGAATACTGTCAACCGATTCCCCCGAGATCCCTGCCGAAGAGACAAGAGCCTTGTTCCGTATGTCGTTTTTGTATATAATTATATATTTGGGAACTACAGTTTTCCCGACACAACTGACATGGCAAGAGAAATCCAGCGCAGATGAATATGGCAGTTCGATTAAAATATTTTTCACGGCTGAAATCGCTCGAAAACCCATGATGTGTTAAGTACGAGAGCCCGCCGCATTAAGCCCCCCTTAAATATTCTCTTTTCGTGATTATTACTGGTCATACGAGCCTGGCATAAAGGTCCAACGTCCAACTCTATAGCCGATGTGGCGCAACATCATTCACGTCTTGGATACATTACGTGATTCATTAGACGGGCGAAATTCGGAACTATAATCTCATTCATCTGAACCGTGCACTGAAAATGTAGTAATATCTGCATTTAATCGTGCGTCCCCGCGAAAAAGTCGAAGTGGGGTATGCCACATTTCTTGGGTGGCATATGACTGCTTTTTTGTACGGTATGTCATTTTGAGACGCAAAAGATTTGGTTTGGTTTTTGACAGATTCACCTCTCGCATACGTATGATACTCGCAGTGTCACTGTCCCATTTTACAGCAGATGTCGCTTTGAGCATTTTGCGATGTACAGATGTTATTTGTTAAATATGTAATTTCAACTTAACGCGGAACGCTCTCTCTCTCGCAGTGAGACCCCGTACAGCCAGGCGAAGATTTTTAAGATTACGTGTTCATCTCAGTAATATTTTCCTATATAATATTATCACATATCTCTACTGAGTCAGGGGGTATTCGCTTCGCAAAGAATGGTGGCCCCTTTCACTACTTTTGGAAGTCGCGAAAACCCTAAGATCCCGCTCAACATACCCACATGGCCGCGCCGGCCCTTAGCGAGAATTGTGGTTGGCCATTCAGACCGTACGAATTAATATCGAAAAATAACACATATGAGATAATATTTTGGTAAGCCGTTCCCTCATCCGCAGCGCATACTTGCTTGCAAGCGAGCGCGCAGATGAGGGACGAAACCCTAGCGGAAACGTGGACGCGGTTGACATCCGCGTTTTTTGCTAGGGCTGACAGCGCGCTGTCAAATGCTCAAAACGTGTTACGGCGGTCCTCGCCGTCTGATGTTGTAGCTGCCCGGAAGAGTTGTATCTGCGGAATATTCTTATTTTGGAATAGAAAAGTGACAATCCTAGAATAGAAAATTAAAATTTTATTTTTAAAATGCAGACTGAAAATTTTATACCGTCCCTCGAAAAAGTATTATCACAATGATGCCAAAGGGATATATGTATATCGGGAAATATTGGGGAAATGCGGAAAAAGAGCAAAAAAACGCGAAAGCGCTTCCAGCGAAAGCCTGTGGTCTCTATGACCAATAAATACAAGTCGTGTGGGAATCCTTTTTTCATTTTTTTCAGCCAATAATCTGGCGGCGATGTAGTGAATATACCAAAGGTTTATATTCATTAAAATATTTGTTGGTGAAATTCAATTTTCATATTTTCAATTTGCATATCCGTGGTATGATGACGTGTCTAGCCTCCGTCACGTCGAACAAAACACAATCCGCTCACCTGTTCTCGCTCAGACCTTCATCTCAAGCTGCTGGACAGTGACTTACGGGTCACTGTCCAGCAGCTTGATGTAGAGGTCTGAGCAATACACCGCAAGCATCGAAACTTTGCATACTTATTTTTAGGTGTGTTAGCAGAAAGCAGCCTGGGTCAAATGTATCTGGGAGGAGGCCTTCGAGACCTTCAAGAACGCGGGGATAGATACTGGATCTGGCGGGATAGTGGAGCAGCAGCTGGCACTGGTAGCCCCGGAGCACATGGATTTTGCCGAGGGAGAGTCGACGGGGGCCAGTGCCTCTCCCGGACAACGCGGATAGGCCCCCAGGCCCGCGAGGTAAGTACTCCGCACCTCGCTATGGCCAACAGGAGGGAGGCCGACTCTGGAAGAGAACCAGAGAGAGGCAGGCAAAGTCAGACCTACCGGTGGATCACTCACTTCAGAGAGGATCATCGGATGAGGCACGGACCAGGGCCAGCGCAGCGAGCGGTGGAGAAAATGAGGCGGGCATTACGCTGGCTGAAGAGGTCACGGCCAATTACAGTGGTAGCACCAGGGAGAACTGAGCCAAACGCTGCGCCAGCACAGGCATCCCAACCAACAGAGGTTCAGATCAGATTTCCTCTGTTCGGCAAAGGGAGTCAAGGAGCCCCTAGCACAAAGGGGGTGTACCAGCGCGCGTTGCAGCCCCCAGGAGTCAGAAGAGTGCGATTTAGAGAGGAAGCGGCCCCGCGCCAGCTGGTTGGGAGAGCTCTCCGCCGACAACTGGATCGCGCTAAGCAGCCAGTGCTATCACACGCCCAGCAACGGTTACGCGACGGACACCTGTCAGCAGCCTGGAAAGCAGCACAGACAGTAACGCGCAGAAGGAAAGAAGTGGACGTGCACGGGCACAGAGTCAGAAGTGCATTGGCGCAGATTCGGGAGCGTGTTGACCAGCTGAGGAAGATCACCCGGGCGCATCAGGAAGCAGAGGCAGCTCGACCTGCGCCATGGCCTGGTGATTCAGAACCAGAAGATCAGGTCACCAGGCAGGCTCGTTGGCAAGCCAAGATAGCAGAGGCCGGCACGTACCATCTGCCGGAGGACAATTCAGATGAGGAGCTGAATCCGCCTGAGAAGGAGCCAGGACTGCACAAACTGGCCAGCATCAGACCAGAGATAGGGGTGGACGCAGGGTCTGGACGCTGGGGAGAATGGTTGGATGCAGATGTACTAGCTGCTATGGACGCGAAGGGGCCCACTCTGCTGATTTTCTGGGCTTGGGTAGGCAGAGTACGAGTAAAAGTCTTGGTGGACTCTGGAGCTTCTTCTAGCTTCACTTCTGTGGAGGCCGCCAAGAAGTTTAAACTCCAGCCCAAGAAACACGAGACGCCGATGAAGGTGCAGGTGGCAGATGGCACCGTGTACGCCGCCAACTCTTGCGTCCGTCCGAAGCTCACAGCCGAGACACGTAAGGGCAGTTATGCCAAACAGGTTACATTGCGTGTCATGCCATTAGCACTCGGAGTGGACATAGTGCTGGGCGGAGACTGGCTACGAGCACAGAAGAAGGTCACATTTGACTACGCCCAGTATGGTAGCGTGAAGTTCGGACATGGGTCGCAGAAAGTAGTCATCGCGGGTTGCAACCCTGGATCGTCATCTACAGGGTCTGGGCAGGCCATGGGACTGGTAGAGGCACAGCTTATCAGTACTAAGCAAGCCAGGAAGGACCTGCGAGCTTTGAAGAATAGCGGCGAGGAGGCGTACCTGATGTACCTGGCTCCAGATGGCACATTTAAAATGGAGGCCACCGACGACCCCAACTCTCCCTTAGAGGCCTCTGCAGCCTTATCAGAGTCATCTTCATCATCATCATCGGAGGCAGAGGGTGACAACGCTAGGCAAAGGGGGGGGGAAGTTACCTCTGACGAGGAAGGCTGCAACAGCGACAGTACAGTAGCAAGCGTAGCCACCCTAATCTCCGACAGCAGTTCGTCTGAATCTGAACAAGATGCAACAGAGCAGGAGGACTGGGCACAGGAGCAGGTGTGTGCTCTGCGACCGGTGACATGCCCCACATCAGCGCAACCCGCTGTGCGAGACTGGGGACCTTACCCCACAAGGGCCAGATGGGAGGCGTTCCAGATGCTTCCACGAGAGCGCAGGGAGCAGGCTGCACAGCACCACGCGGAGGAATTGGAACCTGAGTGGGAAGAGGAGGCATACTGTTTGTGGAAAACAGGGCAGGCACTGCGTCTGCAGCAGGAGCAGCGGAGGGGCAGAGGGGTGAACCACAGGAGATCGCGCAGAGTTAGCGAGCCAGTACTGGCAGCACCTATAGAAGCTGAGACAGGGCAAAGCAAAGATGGGCATAGCTGTTTCAGGAAGGAGGCACCAGCTGCTGCGGCGATACCCAGTGATGAGCAGAACAGCGGCGCGGACAGCAAGGTTAAGCAGCACAAAGGTGAGACCAAGGAGGCCAAGCCGGATGAGGAGGACGCAGAGGTACCACAATGGATCATGGACGAGCTGGTGAAGCTGAAGCAGCGGTACCAGGACGTGGTAGGGATGGAACTACCCAAGGGCGTGGTGGATCGAGAGCACAAATCGCCGCTGGTATTGGACCCTGAGTACAAGGAGGGAGCTCGGCATAAACGATGCTACAAACTATCCATGGAGGAAATGAAGCAGCTGCGTGTACAGTTAGACGAGCTTCTGGCAAAAGGGTACATCCGCCCCTCTTCCTCGCCATGGGGCAGTCCGGTGTTGATGGTGCCCAAGCCTTCGAACCCGAAGGAACTAAGGCTGGTAATTGACTACAGACAGATCAATGAGATCACTGTAAAAGACCGTTACCCCTTACCGGACGTGCAGGCTCTTATCGATGACATGCAAGGAGCAACCATCTTTTCCACAGCTGATGCATTGTGGGGATTTTGGCAAGTTCCTATGGAGGAAGAAGCAGTGGAGAAGACCGCCATGACCACGCCGTTTGGAGCTTATGAGTGGTTGGTCATGCCAATGGGGCTGTCCAATAGTCCTTCGTGCTGGCAGCGAATGATGCAGAAGTACTTGGGCCACCTACCGTTCGTCAGAGTTTTTGTGGATGACATCATGATCTTCTCACGCAACCCCGAGGAGCACCTGGACCACCTGCGGCAGGTTTTGGAGGTATGTCGACAGAATAAGGTCAAGCTGAAGGAGTCCAAGCTACGATGCTTTAAACGCTCAGTACGTTTCCTGGGACATGTCATTGACCGCACAGGCTGCCGACCACAGCAAGACAAGATAGCATCCATACGGGACTGGCCGCGACTGGAGACGGTGAAGCACGTGCGACAGTTCTTGGGTTTGGCTGGGTTCTATCGACGGTACATACATGGTTTCGCTGACTTAGCGCACCCTTTGACCAAGCTAACTAAGAACCTAGCTAGTGCCATGGGAATGGGGACCGGAGCAGGAACACGCCTTTGAACGCCTCAAGACCGCTCTCACCACTGCGCCGACCTTGATCTTGCCCGATCAGGAAGTGGCTCATCGCGGCACCAGCCCCTTTGTTGTGCAGACTGATGCGAGTGCAGTGGCATTAGCTGGCGTGCTGATGCAGGATCTAGGCAAGGGCCTGCAACCCATAGCCTTCGAGAGTAAGCAATTCTCTTCAGCCGAGCAGAACTACCACGCAGGTGAGCGAGAGCTAGCCGCGATTCACCACTGCACCACACAGACGTGGAGACATTACTTGATCTTCACGGAGTTCAGGTTGATGGGGGATCATGCTCCACTGAAGTGGTTATTTGCACCTGGACGTGAGCTCAGCCGACGCCAGGCCAGGTGGTATGAAGATCTGGTGGAGGTAGGAGTGCACGCAATGGAGCACGTGCCAGGACGCACACTGGTGGTACCAGACGCTGCTTCACGGCGACCGGACTATGTGCAGGCGACGGCGCGAGAAGGGCTTAAGGAAGCTGGGTATGTGGATCCGAGCACTGACCAGCCGGTATCTGCAGAGGAGGGTAGAAGAGCAGCGGGAGCTAAAGGGAAATCAGAAGAAGAGGAGAACGTGGTGGCTGGCCTGAAGAAGGTTGCAGAAGAGGAAGACCCCACTTCACCCCTGGACTTAGAGCTCAGCTCGTCGGACGAGGAGGAAGGTGAGTACCCACCGGTCAGTGAGCCCAAAGTAACCGGTAAGCTAACTCAGCTGAACGGTCTCTGGTGGGCAGAAACACCGGACTTATGGCTGGACGCTATGGTCACAGTGGAGAGGATGGCCGCGCTACCAGCAATGGCAGGAGTCCAGACACGAGCCCAGAATGAGCAGCGACCAGCAGAGAAGCAGCAGCCAGCAGCGGTACAGCAGCAGCCCACACCAAGGATGCAACCTGGGGAACCCCTGGTAGACAATCAGGACTGGAAGCTGATTCCGTCCGAGTTTAGTCGATTGCAAGCCAAGTACGCGAAAGTGTTGGGTGGACGGTTCCAGGTGGACGCATGCTGCGACCTCATGGGGCAGAACCGGCAGGTGGACACGTTCTGGACAGATTGCCTGAAGGAACAGTGGAGGGGTCGCGTGGTGTGGTGTAACCCACCCTTCTCGGATTCCAAGGTGAGCATTGCAGACATCCTAAGGCACTATGCTTCAGAGGCCCGACACGCCCCCCAGAGCACAGCCGCGCTGTTCCTGTTGCCTGACTTCCCGCAGGCTGACTGGCGGCCCTTGCTGCGAGAGTATGGAATGGAGATTGCAGAGACCATACCCCGAGTGAACGAGCAAGGGAGCCCAACCGGATGTTCGTCTCTCCTGGCGAAGAAAGGGGACACCGTACAGCCTTGCAGGAGTTGCCCATTCCATGGCCCGTCTTGGTAGTGTTGGCTAAGCCGCAGCGAAAGCACTTCGAAGAGATCACAGCTCCAAGGGAAAGACCCTCAGCATCACCAGCAGTGACTCTCAAGGGTGCAGCAGCCAAGATCAGGGACCAGGCAGGTGTGGTGGAACCAGGCATGTTTCTGCGTGCCTTACGAGCAGAACACAGGCGCAGTGAGTACCTTTCAGCCCTGAAGCAGGAACTACTGGCCACTCAGCATCACCGCACCGAGCATTTTCGACTGGTGAGTAACATCATCTGGAGAGTGGCGGAAGGGCGCTATCAGGTGGTCTTAGCTCCCGACTCCCCTCTGAGAGAGCTGGTCTTGAGGGAGGCTCATGAAGCACCTGCAGCAGGTCACACAGGGAGGGACAAGACCTTGGACAGAGTCAGACGACGATTCTGGTGGCCGCGAATGGACCTGGACGTAGCTGAATGGGTGAAGACTTGTGTAACCTGCCAGCAAACCCAGCCGCGCCAAGGATACCCAGCAGGCCTGTTACAGCCTCACTCTGTGCCTAGTCGATTGTGGGAAGTGGTGAGTATAGACTTTGTTACTGGGCTTCCCACGACAGAGAGAGGTGTGAATGCCTTCGCCACCTTTACTTGTAAACTGAGTAAGATGGTGCACGTGGTTCCAATGGCGTATAACGATAGCTCAGCGGAGGTGGTGACCAGAATGTTCATGGATGCAGTGTAACGACTGCACGGAGCCCCGATGAAGATTGTGTGCGACCGGGACCCGCGCTTTCGAGACGCTCTGACTCAGGAGTTCATGCGAGTGATGGGCGTGAAGGTAGCCAGCACCACCCCTTATCACCCGCAGAGTGATGGCCAGGCTGAGCGCAGTAACCACACTGTGGAGCGCATGCTGCGTTGTTACGTGGCAGAGAACCAGGAGGATTGGGACCTGTGGGTGGCTCCAGTGGAGTACGC
Source organism: Cymbomonas tetramitiformis (assembly GCA_001247695.2). Classification (NCBI taxonomy): domain Eukaryota; kingdom Viridiplantae; phylum Chlorophyta; class Pyramimonadophyceae; order Pyramimonadales; family Pyramimonadaceae; genus Cymbomonas; species Cymbomonas tetramitiformis. The sequence continues at coordinate 17,772 of LGRX02004509.1, read as the reverse complement.
CATCAACGACTCCAAGTCGGCAGTGACAGGGTTCTCACCGTTCGAACTGGTGTACGGACATGCGCCAGCGACCCAGCTGGACCTCTTCATGGACGCAGCTCTGGAGGGAGGCGCAAAGAGGAGGAAGGGAGGTCGCACAGCAGCGGACAAGCAGGGTACCGCTCACCAGTTGGCCAAGCAGTTCGCGCAGCAGCTGCAGGCGGCACGAGAAGGTTTGCAACTGGCTCAGCAGCGTATGATAGAGCAGTTCGATGCACGGCACCGTCTCCAACAGTATAAGGTGAATGATCAGGTGTGGGTGGATGGACAGCACTTGACGTTGCCCGGTGACAGGGGCTTGAAGCCCAAGCTGCGCAAATTGCGGCACGGACCTCTGCGAGTAGTAGAGTGTTTGTACAGCGATCGACAGCAAGAACTGCCAGTACAGGACCGAGGAGCCCCGTCAGCATACAGACTGGAGTTGCCCGTGCACTGGAAGGTACATGCCACTTTCACTGCAGACAGGCTCAGCCCAGTACAGTCAGGCGCAGATCACTTTGTTAGCAGACGGGAGGAGATGGCACCACCGCCAGTAATGGTAGAAGGGCAGAAGGAACGCGAGGTGGAGCGCATCATTCGCACACGCTTCAGAAAGCTAGGCGGGAAAACTGGCGGGTCAGTACAGGAGTGGTTGACCAAGTGGAAGGGATTACCACACAGTCACAGCCAGTGGCGGACCCGAGAAGACCTGGAGGGCAAGGGAGGCAGGCTGGAACCTCTGAGAGCCTTTGAGGCCGATGAGGAGAAGCAGAGGAGGGCTCCAGAAAAGAGGCGTAGGGAGACGCACGGCCAGCAGCAGGAGCAGATAGAGGGCTCAGCTCATGGCAATGAGAGCCCCCACTCCGAAGGTCTACAGTAAGGGTGCCAGTCAGGTCTATCAGCCGCATCTCACAACGGTGCAACATCCTGTGAGGATCCTCGTCCTCTTCTGTGGGACTGGGTCTGTAGAACACCAGTTCCAACGACAGTTCGACGGCTGCGAAGTGGTGACAGTGGATATTCTTCCCAAGTGGCAAGCAACATGCACCGAGGACATTCTCCACTGGAACTACAAGCTGTACCCCCGACACCACTTCGACGTGATCTGGGCGAGCCCACCATGTAAGGAGTACAGCAAGGCCAAGACTATTGGAGTACCATATCTGGAACTGGCTGATCGACGAGTGAAACGTACCCGGCAGATCATCGAGTACTACGATCCAGCATACTACTTCATTGAGAACCCAGCTGGGGATGCACTGCGAGGGCTGCACACGCGATCTGTGATGAAGGGGTTACCCGATCCTCACCCCGTCTCCTACTGTAGGTATGGAACACCTTACATGAAACCTACACATATCTGGACGAACGCCGTGCTACCCGTACCCCTGCTGCAGTGTACTCAAGCAACGCCATGTCCCGCGAGAGCTGTGCTGGGAAAGCACGAGAACACATCGCAAGAAGGAGTTTCAGCGTCCAGAACACGAGGCATGGGGTCAGCGCAAGCAGTATACGCGATTCCCCGCACCTTGTTGCACCATCTGTTCTGTGGATTGAAGTTGGGCAAGCGCATGAGCGAGGAAAGTGCAGCAGCTATCATGGACCTCATCGCCACCCTGACAGCGCAGACGGACGAGATCTCGATGCAGGAACAAGATACTGGGGTCTAAAACCCTCAGGGCGCAAAGCAGCGCAAGACCCGCAAAGCGAGAGGAGTACCAGGGCGATAGAACCGTTTAAGCGTTGGCAGCGTAATTCGGGGACGGAACCTCGGGAAACCTCCAGCGCGGAAGGGGACTCAGACCCAAGGACTGAGGGGCACGGGACACAAGAACCCGAGGCTTAGAAGCCAGGGGGACTCAGACCCAAGGACTGAGGGGCACGGGACCCGAGAACCCGAGGCTTAGAAGCCAGCATCACTGTGCATGTTTGTTGATCCCCAGACAATGTAAATACAGGCGAACACTAACGCTAGCGAGGACGTAAGCGCGCGCCTAAAAGGGGGGGAGAGTTGTGCTAGGGTAAGTCACGAGACAGAATGACGGCGCGTCAGAGCTACGAGTGACGGGTACTATGACAGTCACCAGTGACAGGCATTTATGTGACCAGATGACAAGAGGGTCTGACAGAAATGACTGACAGAAATGCCTGACCCGAAAGTGAGTTTTGGTGGGAAAACCAGCAGTCAGAGAAATTGGAGGGAAAGCTGGTAGACCTCCAATATTGCCGAGTCAGCACAGTTATAATTATTCAGAGTGATATGGAGTGGCTCGGAATATAGTGATGATATAACTGGGCTAGTCGGCAGATTCTATGATGTGACAGATCGAGTTCTCATGAAGTATGATGGGACCTGACAGGAGTCGACATCGAGTTATGTTCGAAAGTTCGAGATCGGAAACCATGGCATAAAGCAGCCGAGCAGGCTGAATGAAAAAGTTTTGAATTTGTTACTGTGAACAGCCACACCTGGCTGTTGTAACTCCGACATTTAAGAAAGATCCGATTCACATATATGTATCATGCTTACAGCAATATATATCTCTTTGTAGGATTGAACTAGGTTCCCTGCATTGTGTAAGTAGTCTTAGAAGCTCTTAGAGAGCACCCCCGAACAAAAGCGCGACTCGCACATAGACACTTTGGCTGCGGGAACCGTTCATTAGCTAGTGAACGGTCTCTGGCCAAAGCGCGACTCACACATAGACACTTTGGCTGCGGGAACCGTTCATTAGCTAATGAACGGCCTCTGGCCAAGGCGCGACTCACACATAGACACTTTGGCTGCGGAAACCGTTCATTAGCTAATGAACGGTCTCTGGCCAAAGCGCGACTCACACATAGACACTTTGGCTGCGGGAACCGTTCATTAGCTAATGAACGGCCTCTGGCCAAGGCGCGACTCACACATAGACACTTTGGCTGCGGGAACCGTTCATTAGCTAATGAAGGGCCTCTGGCCAAAGCGAAATTTTTATCGGACCTTGTGATAGATTGTGTAATATTGTCCATCACAGGAATGTGGAATATTGTATGATAAATTTCTAAATTTACGATCTGTACACATTCGCGACATTGGTCGAGTTGGTACGGCGCTAGGCTATGAACCTCGCACTCGTGGGTTCGATTCCCACTGAGGGTCTAGGTTGCGCAGATTTAAGGCGTGGTTGGAGAGTGCTGACGAGCATGCGACGGCCGTCCCGCCTGCAGACGTGCAGTGTTGGGGGTGTCTCCTAAGCGTCTTAGATCCAGCCAACCTATAAAAACCCTTATGCGTTTCCTTGGATAATTTGTTAATAATTTTTGAGTGACGGTGTCTTTTGTTTTGTAACAGGTGTGCTTTAAGTTCTACTATATGGCTTACGGCATCAGCTACGGGTATCTTCACGACTGTCGGACACGCGTGCTCGAGGGCCGACACACGTTTGTTCATGGATTGACGTACGAGGAGGACAACCACAAGATTTCCATGAAACGCGAGTCGGTCGTCGCATGGATCAAGAAATACGCCGACGAATACGGACAACCCCAACCTGACAAAGCCGAGATTCACCTTTCGGATGGTTTGACCATCGAAGAGCTGTGGGACGAGTACATCGAGGGCTTGCGTGAGAATGAGGAGAGCAAAAAGATCTCTCTTAGTTACTTCTACAAAGTATTTGACGAAGATTGCAGCTCTTGGCTCAAGATTCCATCGGTGAACCGATTTTCTCACTGCGATGTTTGCGCGTCCTTCAAGTTATTGAAGGAAGGCTTAACCAAATCTCAAAAAGGTGAAAATTCTTGAATAGCTTTGTGATGTGTTTATATGCTCATGTAATTTGTTCACTGACCCGAATTTGTGTATCTTGCACAGCGCGATACAACGGGCCTCTCAACAAACATCATGCAATCGCACGAGCGGAGCGCCAGAAGTTCTACAAACATGGTCGTAAAGCGAATATGACCAAGAGCATTGCCATGAACAAAACTTGGCATAAGTATGCCTCGGTGATCATCGATGGCATGACGCAGTGGACCACCCGACTGTCACACTTTCGACGTATCCCTAAACATCTGGACTCTAAGGACTTCCTTGACGTGCACAACATGGGGAGCATGATCGAGAACGTGGGCCGCTTCATGGATTTCAACTACGCCAACTTCAAGGACGATGCGAACTTCCTTGTCAACGTTTTGCACCGGGACATCCTCCGCATTCAAGAGCATCGATGCAACGGGGACGGGGAAAATTCATACCCGATGCCGGAAGTATTGCATGTACAGCTTGACAATGTGAGCACCAACAAGAGCAAGTTGATGTTGGCATACGCAGCTTGGCTGGTTCACACGGACGTCTTTCGCAAGGTGAAACTCAACTTTCTGTTGGTGGGACATACGCACGAGAACATTGACCAGATGTTTTCACGCTTCTCCGTGCGTCTACGACGCAAGCAAGCTTGGACGCTCGACGAGATGATAGAGGTCGCACAAGAATGCTTTACGGATGGTGTAACGTGCGAGCACACCGAGAAGATCTTCGACTTCAGCTCTTGGTTTGATGGTCACGTCATCGATTGCCACAATATTTTGGCACAGCAGGCTTTCAAGTTCAAGAAGAACGAGCACGGCGAAGTGGGCATGCAGTACAAACAGTATTCCATTTCACCCAAATGGTTACCCGAGACTCCATTGCCAAAGCTTGTTTCTACACCCCCTGTCACGGGGCCTGGATACATCAAGCCGATTCCTTTTACCGAAGAAGGCATCGAAAAGCTTGAGCATACCTTACAGGCGTTGAAGGACATTTTGGGCACAAAGCTCACGGACGTGCACGAAACGTTTTGGCGCAAGGATGTCATCGAGAAACAGCGCCACCTAACTGCTGGTGGAGAATGTCAAGCGCCCGCGATACCCTTCCAGCATCCCGAGAAAATCGCCATCGAGCGCAATGCCACCTTGGTTCGACTGATGGAGGCGCCCGCGTTGGCGATAGAAGCTGCCGGGGCTGCCGCCGTCCCCGCTATACCGGTGCGCATCCAACGCCGAATTGATCGAGCGCCGATAGAAGTGTACAACGGTAAACGGAAACACCAAGGTCGAGCCCAAAAGCGAGCAGAGCAGTACGTGGACACGCCCAGTGGGAGGTCACCTACGGCCAGATGACAGTCGGCAGCTTTGCAGTGGCTCTCGCGGCGGAATCTGAAAACGACAAGTTCGCTTTCCGCGTACAACTGAGGCGAAGCGAATGGTCGGATCCGTTGTACTTGGTGAAGGTGGAGGCGCGCTATCCGTCAACTCAACAGCTGCTATATCGCTATTTCCAACCCAAAAAGCACACCGACACCAAGAAGAAGCACCTCGGCAAGCAGCTTGCGAGTCACCCAGGAGCTTTCGCAGCGCCACCGGGGCACCGACCGTCTACCGAGACTTTCGATAAGAATGAAATAGTGCTGGCATGGAATGTGGATGCGAATGACCCCGAACGGAGTATACCGAACGAGCAATACGCGCAAATACTCGTCGCTTTGCTTGCACAACAATCCAAACGCACGCGCAAGGACCTAGGTGATGACTTGAATGAATCGGATGATTCCGATGAAGACGAAGCTTTTGATAATTGTGTAGCGGTAGCGGTAGCACCTGAAGTGGACGCGTAAAGCAAGACGAAAAAAACATGTAAATATGTGTATAACGTGTATATAGATTCTGAGTCAAAAGTTCTTTGTGTTTTCACTCCTTCTAGATTTCGAAAAAGTGCATTTGACCTCAATTTTGTACCATAAAAACCATTAAATCTAATGCACAAGGAGCACAACCTGCACTTGCATGTTCTTGACTGTTAAAATGCGGCTTTTTAATCCTATCATGAGGTAAATAAGGCAATATCATTTTCACATGAGAATATCATTTTCATCGAATAGTGTGTTGGAGGGCGAACATGCTGAGGAAGCCGGGAGGACAAGCGCAGAAGACGAGGTGGTACACGCACAACAGGACGTGGAAGCCAAGGATGTGTCGAGTCAAGGCGGCGAGGCTGGAGTTCCCGACGACGACGAGGATGGCGATGCGCCTAAGACCGAGGATGCCGATGGTGAGACCAAGGATGGCGGTGGGGAGGATTTGGGGTTCGATGAAGAAGACGACGGAGATGCCGACCACTCCGTTAAAGCAGCGCTTGCAACACAATTGGAAAGTATTGTGAATGCCGCAAAGGAGCTTTTCGGAGGGGAGACGGTAAGAACGCGTTATTATGCCAAATATCGTGCAGTGAACTGCACGTGCAATATGTAGTATGTATATCTCCTACATATTGACAATGTATTGCAGTATATTGCATATGTATTGACAGCCACTGAAATTGCGATGTGTACGCAGGACCACAACGTGCGGCGATCAACTGAGCTCCTCGCGGATCTTCTGGCATGGAACTTGGAGGAAAACTTGACCCAAAAATCATTTTCCTCGTTGTGTGAGATCCTACTTCACAACTTTGATGAGCTTCGCGAAACCCATTTCCCCTTGACGTTCGCTAAAGCTATGGGTACTTTCGACACTTTTAGTACGCCGTACCAACGAGTGGACATGTGCGTCAATGGATGTTGTTTGTACGAGGAGTTGGAGAACGCGGATCATTGTCCACACTGTAAAGAATGCCGGTGGCAAAGCTTTGGAGCGGCGGAGGAGGATGGCACTCCGGAGGATGGCACTCCGAAGAAGCCGCGATTGCAATTCCTTTGGTGGCCCTTGAAGGAAATTTTCCGGAGGCTATTCCATTCACCTGAAGTTGCTGAGCTCATGCGGGCGCATGGCCGTCATACGTCTCCTGAAAGTGGACGCAAAGACACAATTTGGGGTAAGAGCCCAGCACGCGTCTATGATCCCAATGCTTGTGATAGGATCTGCAAAGGGCATATCCGCAATACACTTAACGTATGTCTTTGACATATTGCAGATGTACACATACAGTTGTATGTATACCGCGGTGAGTTGTATTTTGTCCGGAGTGTGCAGACGGAGATGCGTGGAAAGAGAAGAAGGCGCGGTACCCAGAGTTCTTCCAGGAGTTGCGGAATATAATCATCCTGTTCTGCGCGGATGGGGCTTCCGTATGGAAAAACAAGGCGGGCGTGTTTCCCATGTATTTCCAAATCTTGAACTTGCCGCCGGAGATACGCTCCAAGTACGAGTACCTTGAGGGCTACGGTATTCTTAATGGCATCCATCCCGCCGATACGACTCTTTTGTACGACAAGCTGGTCGACGAGTTGGAGGAGTTGTGGGAGACGGGCTGCGGAGTTTGGGACGCCTTTTCCGAGGAGTATGTTCTTGTACGGTGCATGCTACTCGGGGTGATCATGGATTACAAAGGCTTGGTCGATGCCGGGAAGCGAATGGATGTGAACGCCTACAAGTGTTGCATGTTATGCCGTACGAAAGGATGTCACAGTCCAGCGCTGGGAAGAATCTTCTACGCATTCTTCAAGCAACATCCACCTTGTACGCTCTCATCGCTATGCCACGCAGCTTGATTGTTTGCAGCATGTTTGCAACATGCATCAACATGCCTGCAACATACCACAGATATGTTGTATTACTTGTGCACGTGCCATGCAGGGCCGCCGGAGAACTACACGCATGAGTTTGTCAAGCGAATGGGCGAAATACACGAGGCACTATCCCAATCAGGTTGGTCGAAAGCGGACATGGTGGAACGTTTCTCGGCCACCGGATTCAAGTTGCCCGCCGCATTCCCAAGGTTGTCGTACTTTAACTTGGCGTTGGATTGGCTCTATGATCCTATGCACGAAATCATGAACTTGGGAAACAGGCTTGCAACAACGCTGCTTGGGCTGGACTTCAACGAGGCCGCGCGCAACTTTGCCGAGGAGGAGGGTCTGCACCCAGAATGGGGGCAAACGGAGTGGGTGCAGAATTCGAAAGGTGAGTTTTGTATTAGTGCAACATTTCTGTAATTGTGTTCAATATGTCATACATGTGTTGACGGTATACGGCAACACGGACAGGGGAACCGCATGAGGTGTAAAAAATGACAAACGGTCCATGGGGGATCCCACCGCGTCCGAAGGCTTCGACCACCTTACGTTCTCGGGAAACAGCACTCGCCTTCTTGAAGGAGTTGCGGTGAGTCACCCGGTGGGGCGATGGGCATAAGCATTTGTTGCGCACCTCAACCGCCTCCAACAGCGCAAAATACGCAAAGCACCTCAAGGCGCATGAGGCTTTGAAGGCTTTCGAGTCCAAGTTGTTGGCGGTATTGCCCTCTTGGCCTCGCGATGATGGCGAAGTCGACAATGCGCTGCAGGACATTGTGTCCAAACTGACTATCATCATACGGGAATGCACTGCGCATTCCATAGAACCTCGGGTGCGTATTCAATGTTGGTGTGATATGAGTTCCACATGTCACAGGTATGTTGAATATATGTTACAAACGTATTATTGATTCGTACGTGCAGGATATGGAGTATTTGAGAGAGCAGACCGGACTTTTCTTTGAGGACTTGGAAGCGAATGGTCCTCCACAGTGACTTGCAATCAACACCCATAAAATCTGGCACTAGGCCGATCTGCTCCTGCGATTCGGACCTGTGCGTGAATGGTGGCTGTATGCCTTCGAGTCCATGAATGGCAAGCTAGCGAGGTGGGTGAAGAACAATGCGTTCCCCGTGGCAAGCATCATGAACGGCTATCTAAGGTTGAAAACCTTGCATTCCCTACGAGGCATCCTGACCATGCTTTTGAACCGAGAAAGAGCTACTGCCGGCCGTGTCCCGCGGGCTTTGATGGCGGGCCCCGCTCCCGCCATCGTGGTCACTACCTTCGGGGAGAAGGGCAAGCCATTGGAGCTAACGTCCTTGGAGATTGACCAACTCACCCGCTGGATGCGAGCGAGTATTCCCGCTTACCGAAAGCTTTTTCAACAACATGCTGAGTACGACCTGTTCCGGCGGAGGTGCAACCTGCAAGCTCGCACGCATGTACTATCTGTAGTATACCTGCAACATATCGTCAACTTGTTTCTGTATGTTTATCATATATTGTAAGTATACTAAGAATACTGTATGTTGTCATCACAGGGAGAATGTCGCGCGCTCTAAACAAGCACTGCGGAACCGACAAGAGGTGGGTGGCGTGCCCGCGATCGCGTTCGGTCCATTGGAGGACCCTGAAGGATGGCTTGGTCGTCAATACACGGCTTACGAGAAGTCGCTCATGATGGGTCCCGAACCCATGTGTTCCAAGTCATGGAGAACGCAATTATTTCCCCCAACAGTCGCGGCGGAACCAGCCGCGTGCCCCGCGGAACCAGCGGGGTACCGACAACGGCAGATTGGGGGGAAAACAGAGCGTTCCTTCGTGTGTCACTCTTCGCCGCCTACGTGGCACTGTGGGGAGACAGTACTCTGTACCGCACCAGAATTGCCATCAATAGCCAGAGTAGCTCAACGGCAGAGCGCTCGTCCGGTATGCGAGAGGTCACGGGCTCGATCCCGGCCTGGCTCACCTTTTTCGGGCTTCTGGTCTAGCGGTGTCACAGTTTCTGTTTCCCCATGAGGTTATGGGCCCACCACGCTTCCACTGCGCATCGCGGTTGTGTGGTTGTGCCACGTAGACACTTCAGGGTGAGGTTGTGTCATGGGGAACGCAATTATTTCCCCCAACAGTCGCGGCGGAACCAGCCGCGTGCCCCGCGGATCCAGCGGGGTACCGACAACGGCAGATTGGGGGGAAAACAGAGCGTTCCTTAGTGTGTCACTCTTCGCCGCCTACGTGGCACTGTGGGGACTCAGTACTATGTACCGCACCAGGATCGCCATCAAAAGCCAGAGTAGCTCAACGGCAGAGCGCTCGTCCGGTATGCGAGAGGTCACGGGCTCGATCCCGGCCTGGCTCACCTTTTTCGGGCTTCTGGTCTAGCGGTGTCACAGTTTCTGTTTCCCCGTGACCAAGTACAACAAGGTGAACATCGTGGCTACTATCCTTAATCCAGATCCTCCCACAAGGATCTAGCGCAAATGGGCATGGCGACGTTGTATGTCGTATTTCTTGGCCCGGCATATGCTTTGGGGCAATATTTATGAACCTTTTGAATTATTTATAACATTGGTTTGCTTGAAATGTCGATGGTTTGACCTTTAATCTTAGCGTGGTTTGGGTGGGTGCTTTCACAGAATTTTAATTAAAATGCTAGATCCTACCACAAGGATCTAGGGTACCGACAACTCTAGGCCTTGTTACACGAGCTCGGGTTGGTGCGTATGTTGTTAACCCTCGAGGGTATCACCAAAACTAATTTTATAAGCCCTTTAATATAATACTAGCCGTATTAATCGCCGCATATGCGCATGACATGGTGTAGTACCGTCGAAATTCAATATTTCCATCATAATCAGGGTCTGAGAATTGCATTCTAGAACCTCTAGCGGTAGTTCTAAACGTTCAAAAAATCCCCAAAAAAATCCCAAGGAGACTTTGAAGTCATATTAAAGTACTGAAGTACTCACCAAAGCAAAGATCTAGCCTCAAAGCTTAAAATGGACCAAGACTTACGCCCAAAATGTGAAATTGTCCGCATACTTAAGGAGTGTGTATATCTTACCCATGTGACCGCGTTCGTGTGATGTGTCCAATATACATGACCCAAGTCGTATTTTGACCCAAACATGATTAACTCCTATGCTGTTATGGCATTTGGAGTCCTCTACGGCATGGTCGGCTAAACCGTTGCTTCTTAAGGTGCATATAAAGACATACGTGTTCATGCTTGCAACCAGGTTCTTCTAGACATCGTTAGGTACATTTTGAGCTATCGAATGCCTTGATATGATGGGGTGTCTAAGGCGTCCAAATGGGCGTTTGTGGGGGGTAAATCGATCGATTTGTATTGTCGTTTCCGCGTGAGATTCTAGTATAGGAGTTAATATACCTGCATACCTTGAGATATATCATGTATATAGTGGCAAAGGATCGATACACGATTGGCAAAAAAATGTGGAAGATACACCCCGTTTTTGAAGCTTTAAAAAACGCAGCAGTTCAAAATTTGGTTGGGGCATGCTATAAATGTATTAGCTAGGAGCATATATGATGGACTCTCGTCGAACCACGCACCATACTACTTAGTATAGGTCCCATGTGGAAAGTATTCCTCGGCGTTGACTTGTAGAAAGCTCGTGGGGTGCCTAAATAAATTATTGAAAAAGTGATCCTTGTGGGAGGATCTAGAGCGTTCTAGGTCCTCCCACAAGGATCTCGGGATAGTAGCCAATCGGCGGTGTCTTCTATCGCACTAGAGACGGGGACAAAGGGAAAGTGACAACCCAGTGTTTCGTCCGCGCATCCTTCCCCAAGGATGATGCCGATGCCGATGACGAGTGGGAGGACAGGTACGACCTCAACCACCAGTTTGCATGCTTCTTTGCCTTTTCGTATATCTCTGCAACATACATGCAATACGTCCCCAACATATTGAGGGTATGTTGTACGTATATTACAGAAACATTGAACATTTCGTGCGCAGGTATGTGGCTACTATCCTTAATCCAGATCCTCCCACAAGGATCTAGCGCAAATGGGCATGGCGACCTTGTATATCGTATATAGTGGCCCGGCATATGCTTTGGGGCAATATCTATGACCCTTTTGAATTATCTATAACATTTTTTTGCTTGAAATGTCGATGCTTTAACCTTTAATCTTAGAGTGGTTTGGGTGGGTGCTTTCACAGAATTTTAATTAAAATGCTAGATCCTACCACAAGGATCTAGGGTACCGACAACTCTAGGCCTTGCTACACGAGCTCGGGTTGGTGCGTATGTTGTTAACCCTCGAGGGTATGACCAAAACTAATTGTGTAAGCCCTTTAATATAATACTAGCCGGATTAATCGCCGCATATGCGCATGACATGGTGTAGTACCGTCGAAATTCAATATTTCCATCATAATTAGGATCTGAAAATTGCATTCTAGAACCTCTAGCGGCAGTTCAAACCGTTCAAAAAATCCCCCAAAAATCCCAGGGAGACTTTGAAGTCATATTAAAGTACTAAAGTGCTCACCAAAGCAAAGATCTAGCCTCAAAGCTTAAAATGGACCAAGACTTACGCCCAAAATGCGAAATTATCCCCATACTTAAGGAATGTGTATATCTCACCCATGTTACCGCGTTCGTGTGATGTGTCCAATATACACTATCCAAGTCGTATTTCGACCCGAATATGATGAATATGCATGCATACCTTGAGATATATCACCGTCTTTGGTGGAAAGGGATCGGCATACGATTGACCAAAAAATATGGAAGAGACTGTGGGAGGACTGCTCCTCACAGGGCACTGTAACTACTGATGGGAGTCTTATATGGACTGCATATAATGACTAACTGCCTAGGTACTGCTAGGTCAGCTCTTTAGACATAGGACTGCTATGTCTAGACTTACTACATATATTTGCATGTAAGAATTAGGTATTATATTTGACTTTTGCCATGCGGCTGTTTTTACTCTAGAAATCTCAACTGTTTCTTTGGCCTTGGCCATTACTTATTCACTCAGCTCTCTGAGGTAATCCTAGTCAGCATGGCCAAGTCTCATCAACCTATCATATGCTTGTACTACATTATCATGCAGTATGATGTGCCAGTATTCTACATGTCACATTATTACACAGTACAGTGGTACTGTGTACTCCCATATAAGGGGGGTCTCTTCCTCAACAGGGGTCTCGGGCGCTAATGCTGTAAGGCGCGTATGACACTTCTGGCATGTATGACATTGCTGAGTCATCCGCGCATGACACCGTGTGTTGTCCTAGCACAACTCCCCCCCCCTTCAGGTGGGAAGCGTCCTCGCTTGTGCTTAGATGCACAGTCGTTAGGCTGATTCGGAGCCCATGGTGTCCCACTCGCTGTCGTCGGACATCACTGGTGGCGGCGTAGGGCTGTACTCCGGCATCAAGGTCACCGGCTCCTCGTCAGCTTCTTCCGGATTAGCGCAGACTCTTTCATCGTTGAGATCTGTCTCATTTTCATCTCTCCAAAGCAGCTCCGCTAGGTATTCACACACCGCTGCGATTGCCCCCACGGGTTGTTCCACCGGTAGAGAGCTGAATAATTGTTTAAGCAAGGCTGCGGGGATGCCATACACGTGCCATCCAGCTCCCATGCCTGGTCTGGGGTCGCCCGACTCTCTGCTGGCGGAGCCGCTCTGCGCCATCTTCTCGTGCCGCCCATAACGGCGTTTGAAGTCGCAGGGGTTTTCGGGGTCGCAAGACTTCAGGGTGGCGATAGGCGCGTTGGTCCAGAAGTGGGTGGGTTTCTTGTAGGGCATACCATACTTACAATACGTAGCCAGATGCGGAGGTGGCAACCCTTGCATGCATCGGCGAGTGTGTAACCCATGGGGAGCTCGGCCACGCGGGTTCTCAATGAAGTAGAAGCTCGGCTGGAGGTACTTGATGATCTCCAACGTTCTCCGCACTTGTCTGTCAGCACCACGCAAGTTTCGTATCCCTACCGTTTTGGCTTGGCTATACTCCGTGCATGGGGGGCTCGCCCAAATGACGTCAAAGTGCTTGGGCGAGAACTGCCGATAGTCCCAGTGCAGGACGTTTTCGCAGTGAGTGGGCTTCCATCGGTTCTGGATGTCCACCGAGACTACCTCACACCCAGGAAACTGCTTGCTGAACTGCCGTTCGACGGAGCCTGTGCCACAAAACAACACCAAGATCCGTATTGGGCGTCGAGACGGCTGTAGGCATGCCGCCCCTCGACCAGGTCCTTGAGATGGCATGAAACTAGTGGATGACACCGTCGCGAATGTGCCCACCTCGTCGTCGGCTCGTTCTTCCGGGATCCACGCCATTCCGTCCGCCTGTAACTCTTCAGGATCCGTCAACCATATCGCTCCTGCTGACTCCTCGCGTTTGCGAGTGACTCTACTCTTTTCACGTTCTTGCCTCTTGGCCTCGACCTTCTCGAACTCCTGAAGAGCGCGGTTAGGTATCCCTTTTCGGCCAACTCCATCGAACTCGAGGTCCTCGCGAGTTTTCCATTCATTCTCGGAGCGCGGCATACCTACCCATTTGACCATGTACTCCGTCCATGTCCGCCCGCTACGTCTCCTCGTGCGTGACCTCTCAATGCACTCCACCGCCATCTCCTTACGACCGCTCACGTCCACAGGGGGAGGCGGAATCTCCGCACTCCTGTCCGCGAACTTGTCCTGGCCCGACTCCACCGGGGTGAGTCTATCCACGGTGAAGACGTCGTGCACCTTCCACTGTGGTGGTAGCTTCAGGCGGTAAGCCGCGGGGGCCCCTCGGTCCTCGGGGGCGAGCTCCATCTGCCGGTCGCTGTGGAAGGCCTCCAGCACCTCCATCGGGCCCAGGCGCTTCTTCAGCAACTTCTTGTGTAGGCCCCGATCCCCGGGCTGGGTGAGATGCGTGGCGTCCACCCACACCATGTCACCTATTGCGTACCGGCGAGCGCGATGGCGAGCATCATACTGGGCCACCTGCTGCTGCTGAGCTACCAGCAACCTATCGCGAGCAGTCTGCAACTGCTGAACAAACTGCCGGGCGGTCTCGTGGGCCGTGCCTTTCTTCACGACGTCCCCTCTCCCCCCCTTGGCGCGGCCCCTACGAGAGGCCAACGCAGCTTCTACGAAGAAGTCGAGCTGCGACGCTGGGGCATGCCCATAGCAAAGCTCGAAGGGTGTGAATCCAGTAACCGCGGACCTGGAGTCGTTAATGGCGTACTCCACCGGGGTGCACCACAAATCCCAGTCTGTCTGGTTTGCGTCAACGTAGGCGCGCAACATGCGCTCCACCGTGTGGTTTGTGTGCTCCGCTTGACCGTCCCCTTGTGGATGGTACGGCGTAGTGGAGGCCACCTGCACCCCCATAAGGCGATGCAACTCCATATGAAAGGCGTCACGGAAGCGAGAGTCCCTGTCACAAACGATCTTCATGGGAGCACCGTGCAGTCGCCAAACATGGTCGAAGTACATTCGTGCCACTTGCTCAGCGGAACTGTCAGAGTACAGCATGGGGACCACGTGCACCATCTTGGACAACTTGTCCGTGAACGTGGCGAAGGCGTCGTAGCCCCGCTCCGTGCGCGGCAGACCTGTGACGAAGTCAATGCTCACCACCTGCCACAGCCTGACCGGGACCTGGAGGGGGTTCAGCTGGCCATCCGGATAGCTGTTCCTCGGGCGGGTCTGCTGGCATATCAAGCACGAGCGGGTCCAGTCGGTGACGTCTTTGTTCATGCGGGGCCACCAGAACCGCCGCACTATCCGAGCAAGAGTCTTATCTCGCCCGGTGTGTCCCGCCGCGGGAGACTCGTGCGCTTCACGCATGACTATCTCCCGAAGAGGAGAGTCGGACGACAACACCAGCTGGTAGCGTCCCTCCGCGATGCGCCAGATCATGTCGTCAACCATACGGAAGGTGTCCGTACGCTGGTGCGGGGCGGCTAAAAGCTCTTCCTTTAACATCGTGAGGTAAGGGCTACGTTCGTACTCCGCGCGTAGTGCTTTCACGAACTGGCATGCCTTCAGTGGTCCTTTGGTTGCGCGTGCCTTGGCCGCTGGCCCTGACGTGACCATAGGCTCGCTTGCACCTTGAGCGGCGGGCGCACGGGCACTCTTCGCTCGAGGCCGAGTCCGGCTGGCCGCTGGCGCCCACACCAGCAGCACGGGCCACCGCAGCGCTGGTCGGCCTCCATCTGGTGACTCAAACAAGCATGTAGGGTGACCCTTGGCATCCTTGAGGTCGAACACCTTGACCACGTGCAGGCCGTACTTGGGCTGGATAAGGGTGCGCCAGGACGCGTCATAGTCCGGCAGTAGGAACATCGCCGACGTGTTTTCTGGGTCGGCGCGCCACTCAGCCATAAAGTGGCGTAGGATCCTCTCAATGAGGTTGCTATCCTTGGTGTAGGGGGGGTTGCACCAGACGTGCTTTCCCCGCCATTGCTGCTTGAGGCACTCCGTCCAATAGGTGTCCACCTGGCGGTTGACGCCCATGGAGTCACAACACGCGTCCACGTCGAACGGGCCGTACTCCGCTGAGATCTCTTCGAACTTCTCCTTTACCAGTTTCCAGTCCTGCCGGTCTACCACGTTATCGTAGTGGGAGCTTGACGCGGGAGGGGAACTTTGTTTGCTGGGAGGGGAAGGACTAAGGGGAGTTGAGGGGGCTGGAGAGGGGGCTTGCTCCGGTTGCGAGCGAGAGCGAGTAGTGACGCCCGCAAGGGTGGCTTCATGCAAGGCGCGCTCCGCGGTGTGCAACGTCTCAGCTGCGTCTTCCCACAGGTCGGGGGTTTCCACCCAGGTGAGCCCATTCAGATGAGTGAGCTCCCCAACGACCAACGGGGGGCTGACCGGAGGTACAGACTCGTCTTCAGAGTCGGAGTAATCAAACGTGGAGTCGAGCACCGAGATGGGGTCTTCAAGGGTCTTGACTTTAGCGGGCTCCTCGGACGGCTCTTCGTCGGTGTCGTCCTCGTCGATTGCACCGAATACTGAGGTGGGATCGGCGGGGGTTGAGCTCTCAGCCGGCTCCCTTGGCACACTCTGACGAGGCTCGTCTGTATCCCGGTCGACCACGCCCTTCTCCTTGAGCCCCTCCCTGGCGGATGACTGCTTGTAGTCTGGTCGTCTGGATTGGGCGTCCGGAACTACTAGGCATCGGCCAGGCACGTGCTCCATTTGGTGCACGCCCACTTCCACCAAGTCTTCATACCAGCGTGCCTGGCGTCGACTCAGCTCCCGAGCCGGCGCGAAGAGCCATTGCAAGGGTTTGTGGTCACCCATGAGTTTGAAGTCGGTGAATATAAGGTAATGCCTCCACGTCACTGTGGTGCAGTGGTGGATGGCGCACAACTCCCGCTCCCCAGCGTGGTAGTTCTGCTCGGCCGAGGAGAATTGCCTGCTCTCGAAGGCCAACGGCTGAAGACCTCGTCCCAGGTCTTGCATCAGCACGCCTCCTAGTGCGACCGCACTCGCGTCGGTCTGCACGCAAAATGGGCGAGACCCATCGGCTGCTGAGCGCTGGTCCGGTAGGGCGAGGATTGGTGCTGAAATCAATGCTGACTTCAATCGTTGGAAGGCTTCTTTCTCCTCCTTGCCCCAAGTCCATGGCACTCCCATCTTCGTGAGGCGAGTGAGAGGGTGGGCAATGTGAGCGAAGGACTGGATGTACCGCCGGTAAAAGCCGCACATTCCAAGGAATTGGCGCACGTGGGTGACAGTCTCGAGCTCCGGCCAGTCGCGAACCGAGGCAACTTTGTCGCGTTGGGGGCGACAACCTTCCTTACTGCACACGTGGCCAAGGAAGCGTACTGCTCGCATGCACAACTTCAACTTGCTTCGCTTGAGGTATACTTTGTGCTGGCGACAGGCAGCTAATACAGCTCGTACATGGCCGACATGCTGCTCAGGTGTGTCACTGAAAATCATGATGTCGTCCACGAACACTATGCAGAAGGGTAGGTGTCCGAGGTACTGCGTCATCATTCTTTGCCACGTGCTTGGTGAGTTGCTCAGTCCCATAGGCATGACCAGCCACTCATAAGCTCCAAAGTGGGTGGTCATGGCTGTCTTCTCGATGTCCTCCTGTTCCATGGGAACTTGCCAGAACCCCCACAAGGCGTCTGCAGTGGAGAAGACGGTTGCTCCTTGTAGGTCATCGAGGAGGGTTTGTACGTCAGGAAGAGGGTACTTGTCCTTGACCGTGATCTCATT
>LGRX02004508.1:0-15248 GCA_001247695.2 Cymbomonas tetramitiformis | reverse complement strand
ACAGCAAACTGGCAGAGCCCCCCGCCATGGCGCCTCCTTTCGCACAGCACACTGGTAGAGCCCCCCGCCATGGCGCCTCCTTCCCTATAGCCACGTGCTTCGGTTGGGAACAAGATTATCCCAGTCGAAGGGAGGAAACTCGGTAGGACATTACTGGAGCGGATGTTGAGCCCACCTTCTGCCAACTGTTGCTGACCATGCACGGTGCTGTTGATGTACGCAATGGTGCCATTCATCACCATTGCCGTCCCTGAAGAGCGGCACACGCACAGGTTGCATCACGACCATTCATCACCATTGCCGTCCCTGAAGAGCGGCGCACGCAGAGGTTGCATCACGACCATTCATCACCATTGCCGTCCCTGAAGAGCAGCGCACGCAGAGGTTGCATCACGACCAGCTCATGCACATGACTTACCGACGTCACCTACCTGGAGTGACGTGAACAGGGGCACAGCTCGCAGGTGCAGAGCCTACAGCAAGAGAGCCTGTGTGTTAGACAGCAGTGCACTTCACGACACAGGCGAGCTGGTCTCGGCACGTGGGGACACTCTGCCACTTGGGGACCTGTTGAAAGAGAGGGCCTGGAGTCTGGAGCCCCCCTCCAGTTGACTAGAGTTGCGGAGAAGAGTGCACCGAGGCACCGCGATCCTACATCTACTTCCACAATATACCTGCGTCACCAGACGCATCGTCCTCGGTGTTGGTCCCGTTGCCTCCGCTGGTTGACTTCGGGGCCGGTCGAAGCTGCCGGGCGAGGCGCCGTGGAAACCGTGCGGCAGGCTCATCTTCGTCCCGTTCGGTCCCTGTCACTACTGGCAGAGGCAGTGCAGTCCGCCCTCAGAGTTGTTGCTGCGGAGCGCTCCCCTCGTCACACGAGGGCACCGCCACAGGTCAAGACACAGCACGGAGACCGTTGCACCGACCCGTTGTGCTCAGCCGAGAGATCGTGCAGCCGCCAAGTGCTTCTGACATTGCTCCGAATCCCGAAGTCAGTAGGCAAGTGAGCAGGTCTCACTGACGCCCGACAAAGTCAAGCCCTAAACCTCAACTCCCCATTTGGAGGAATGCCGCTTCGTGAAAGAAAGGGGACCTCAACCCGTCCTCCTCACAGCTTCCGCTTCTCCACGAAGTCGAGCAACGCAGACAGGCAGCGGATCGAGGAGGAGGCACACTTGTCAAAAAGCGGACAGCTTAGATTGTAGAGGACCAATCACCTGTATCACAGTGGCATTGCCCATGCACCGAGTTGGGTACTGTGAGCTGGCGCAGCCCAAGCCAAGCGGCTAAGGCGCCCTGCAGCAGCAAACGATAGGTAAGGTGTCCATAACTCAAGTATTAGCGAGAAGATTGCACGATACTACACTATCCACAGGCCTCCGTGAAGCTGACTTGACGGGCCAAGAAAGTAGCGAGCACGAGGAAAACTTTTCTCTAAACAAAAGGAAGTCGCGAGCGTGGAGTAGTGCCAAGCCTTCGCTTGATGAGATACTAGCAGTGTAGACAAGTGCCCTCCGCGCGGCCTCTTGCGTGCGCACCGATTCGAAGGGCAAGCCCTCTTCGACGGCGCCCACGGAAGGCATGCACACCCCGGCGCAGGCGCGGGTTCCCAAGGCTGCGGCGTTGGCAACCAACGTATCAAGGAAGGAATCAAAGCGTTCGACAACGATGCCATATTCATCTTCAGAGATAACCCCACTTGAATCGAGATCCACGTCCTCGAACGAGTGCAGGCGGAACATCACATCAAGGTTGGACGTGCAAGTGCAGCGCGAGGTGGTGCACGTGAAGATGAGCCAGACAGCCAGGAGCAAACGCTTGGGCGCGTCCCTGCCGGCCCACAAGAACCAGCGACTCTAAAACCCTTATGCGACTGCAGGCATCTGGACCGCTTTTCACGCGTTTAGAAGCATATCCTATAAGTTTCCGATCAAACACTTTCATATAGCTGCCCTGTGAAAGTGATGCCGGACGCGGAATTGTGAGAAGATCATCCTTTTCAATTGTCGTTCCATTTCTACTATCGGCGGTGAAGCAAGGCACAATGCTAATGGTTCGGGAAGAATAACTGCGAGTTCTCAGAACCTTCAAGCAGGACTACCCACCCTGATGAGCACTTGCATGTAGTAATAGCACGCCGAAGCATGCCGAGGTCCGGGTCTCAGCAAGAAAGCTCAGATGGCAAAACCATTTCTCAAAAACTTAGTCACTTAAGACAGTCACTGTGCGTTCACAAACGTTTGCCTTCATGGCTGTTTTTGAGAAGCCGAGGTCCGGGTCTCCGCCGAAGTGAACGCAACGAACAGCTGGAAAGAAACTGCGCGTTGGGCCATACTCACATATGTGTTTCAAGCTGCGTTCTTCTTGAAAACTACATAGGTGCCCCTACCGCACGGGAGAAAAGTTGAGCACCGCCGTTCAAATACAATGAGCTCATAAAAGTGAATACAATGATGGAAGCGAAGAATACGTCAGTGCAACGCGGAACAAACAGTTCTCCGCGGGCACCAGCTTGCTTTTGCACCAAATGCTACTCCACACACTTAGCATTGCACTCTCCAAAATGTTGCGTGGGACAGATTTGCACCAAGATTTGCACCAAGATTTGCACCAAGATTTGCACCAAGATTTGCACCAGCCTCTGCCCTCGTTGAGAAGCCACAGCCCCAAATTCTGATCGGCCCCTGGAACTTCAGTGGAACCCGATCCCTCGTATCACGTGACTGACGCTCCATGGCATGTCGCAATCTTTCATCTCCATGACATGGCGCATGTGACCATGCAGAAGCGACTCCTGACATTGGCTCCAGAACCGATTCATCGTTTTTACGCTCTGTCGCTAGGATTCAAGCTAGCAACCACGCGGCGACTCGCGATTTCCGCCTGCGACACAGTCACATCCGCCCTGAACAAAGACGAAAAGGCATGCCGTGTGCTCCCGTCATGATAAAACCCAAACCCGATCTCACAGCAGATTGGGGGTGTGGGGGGGGTCTTTGACCCCTCATACCCTAAGCGTGCGGGCCATCTAGAGGCTTCAATGCCACCCCTAAGTGTTATACACCATTGAAAAGGTGTTTTCACGGGCTGTACACCTATGGACAGCACCGAGGCATGCCGTGTGCTCCCGTCATGATAAAACCCAAACCCGATCTCACAGCAGATTGGGGGTGTGGGGGGGGTCTTTGACCCCTCATACCCTAAGCGTGCGGGCCACCTAGAGGCTTCAATGCCACCCCTAAGTGTTATACACCATTGAAAAGGTGTTTTCACGGGCTGTACACCTATGTACAGCACCGAGGCATGCCGTGTGCTCCCGTCAAGATACAACCCAAACCCGATCTCACAGCAGATTGGGGGTGTGGGGGGGGTCTTTGACCCCTCATACCCTAAGCGTGCGGGCCATCTAGAGGCTTCAATGCCACCCCTAAGTGTTATACACCATTGAAAAGGTGTTTTCACGGGCTGTACACCTATGTACAGCACCGAGGAATGCCGTGTGCTCCCGTCAAGATACAACCCAAACCCGATCTCACAGCAGATTGGGGGTATGGGGGGGGTCTTTGACCCCTCATACCCTAAGCGTGCGGGCCATCTAGAGGCTTCAATGCCACCCCTAAGTGTTATACACCATTGAAAAGGTGTTTTCACGGGCTGTACACCTATGTACAGCACCGAGGCATGCCGTGTGCTCCCGTCATGATAAAACCCAAACCCGATCTCACAGCAGATTGGGGGTGTGGGGGGGGTCTTTGACCCCTCATACCCTAAGCGTGCGGGCCATCTAGAGGCTTCAATGCCACCCCTAAGTGTATACACCATTGAAAAGGTGTTTTCACGGGCTGTACACCTATGTACAGCACCGAGGCATGCCGTGTGCTCCCGTCAAGATACAACCCAAACCCGATCTCACAGCAGATTGGGGGTGTGGGGGGGGTCTTTGACCCCTCTTACCCTAAGCGTGCGGGCCATCTAGAGGCTTCAATGCCACCCCTAAGTGTTATACACCATTGAAAAGGTGTGATCACGGGCTGTACACCTATGTACATCACCGAGGCATGCCTTGTGCTCCCGTCAAGATACAACCCAAACCCGATCTCACAGCAGATTGGGGGTGTGGGGGGGTCTTTGACCCCTCGTACCCTAAGCGTGCGGGCCATCTAGAGGCTTCAATGCCACCCCTAAGTGTTATACACCATTGAAAAGGTGTGATCACGGGCTGTACACCTATGTACAACACCGAGGCATGCCGTGTGCTCCCGTCAAGATACAACCCAAACCCGATCTCACAGCAGATTGGGGGTGTGGGGGGGGGTCTTTGACCCCTCATACCCTAAGCGTGCGGGCCATCTAGAGGCTTCAATGCCACCCCTAAGTGTTATACACCATTGAAAAGGTGTTTTCATGGGCTGTACACCTATGTACAGCACCGAGGCATGCCGTGTGCTCCCGTCAAGATACAACCCAAACCCGATCTCACAGCAGATTGGGGGTGTGGGGGGGGGTCGTTGACCCCTCGTACCCTAAGCGTGCGGGCCATCTAGAGGCTTCAATGCCACCCCTAAGTGTTATACACCATTGAAAAGGTGTGATCACGGGCTGTACACCTATGTACATCACCGAGGCATGCCGTGTGCTCCCGTCAAGATACAACCCAAACCCGATCTCACAGCAGATTGGGGGTGTGGGGGGGGTCTTTGACCCCTCATACCCTAAGCGTGCGGGCCATCTAGAGGCTTCAATGCCACCCCTAAGTGTTATACACCATTGAAAAGGTGTGATCACGGGCTGTACACCTATGTACAGCACCGAGGCATGCCTTGTGCTCCCGTCAAGATACAACCCAAACCCGATCTCACAGCAGATTGGGGGTGTGGGGGGGGTCTTTGACCCCTCGTACCCTAAGCGTGCGGGCCATCTAGAGGCTTCAATGCCACCCTATGTTTGTATGGTATAACCCATGTATAACTTACATGAACTTGAAAGAATGATTAACCAAATGAACATCCCTCACATTCCTACGGGTTGGATTCCTTCTCGAGCAGAACTAGACGAAATTGTGAGGTTGTGTCATGAACGAGTTATATATATATTCTCTGATGAGATGTGTAGGTTCCTTGAACCGCCAAAGGCAATGCCGGCAAGGATATATCAGGCTGTAGAGCTGTGGCAGAATTTGAGCCGGGTGATAACCGATGAGGGCTTAAGGGGCGCATCGGTTCGCTGAGATGAGCGCGTGGATGATGGCTTTGAGGCAGGATGGTACGAGGTCTTTCATTCCACTCCTATAACTTCCATCCTATCCTCTGCATCTTCTATGCGCACGAGTTCAACCCCCAACCCCTAGTTGGGCGATCCTATGCCCAGCTGAGGGAGAAAACTGCCCAGGATGTTTTTTTGCATGCAACGTGTTTAGCCTTGATACATATATTTCAAGTGTTAGGTTCTTGAGGTGGAAGCAAATACCGAGCCACGCTTGATAAGCGTTACCTGTTTGAAAATGCCCCCCCCAATGTCTGCGCCCAAAAAGCCAATGCAAGCGACACGGCATCACCCGCGAGGACCGCCTGTTCGAAGCCGTGGTTCCGCAAGAAGATCTTCAAGGGCACATACCTTATATATCGGAGTCGGGTTTGCGCGCTCGAAGCACACAAAGGTACCTGTTCCAGGAGCTCGTCGTTGGGGTTTGAATGTCGCTCGAACGAAGCTGTCCCCAGTGGCCCGTTCACCGAGCATCATCCGCTTCCTCAGACTCAGGCTATCGGCATAAGTTACATATAGGAGCAAGCGTTACACAAAACAGTACCCTGTAGTGATGACTACTTCAAAATTTGCTGGCTTTGGCCAACGCACCCATGCATAGCAATTAAGATGACCGACAAATTCACGAGAGAAGCGAGACCAAGGCAGGACTTAAAACGCATGAGATGCGAGTTGTCTTCGATCTCACGGTAATATTAGCTCGCGTCAATGTCTTGCGTCAGTATCTTGCGTCAGTGTCTTGCGTCAGCTTCTTACTTTCACTAAGCGCTCGTGGGAAGTTTACTTGTTACTAGCTCCCAGGAAGTTCCTACTTCCAGAATGGATACGCTGGATGTCTCTGCTCTCTCTAACGTCTTAATAGGAAAAAATCCTTTTACAGTTCTCGACAACTCGAGCCAGCCCGATAAGAGTCGAGGCATGGATAGTTGGAGACATTCGTCTTTGTTCAGGGCGGATGTGACTGTGTCGCAGGCGGAAATCGCGAGTCGCCGCGTGGTTGCTAGCTTGAATCCTAGCGACAGAGCGTGAAAACGATGAATCGGTTCTGGAGCCAATGTCAGGAGTCGCTTCTGCATGGTCACATGCGCCATGTCATGGAGATGAAAGATTGCGACATGTCATGGAGCGTCAGTCACGTCTATGGTACAATGGCATGCTAACTCATATTATAATGAATATTCAACACTTAATTTGAATCATGTAATTTTAGGGTGCACCCAAAATACAAAACGCATCTTTGAAACTCGGAAGTTTCAAAGATGCTTGCCGGTCGCGTGCAGCAGTAAAAGGCAAGGCAAAGGGTTTAGGATATAGAAGAAGTAGGAATAGTTTTCAGAAGCACTAGAATACTTTTCATATGCTTCTGAAAACTATTCCTACTGCCGCTAAATCTTAAACCCTTTCGCTTTGCCTTTCCCTTTCCCTTCATTAACAGACGTAAAGTCTCTCTCTGGACGTAAAGTGTCTCACTGGTAACACGAGTGTGTGTCAAGCGCGATCATACAGACGTAATGTGTCTCAGTATGACAGATTTTACGGAAAAACGAATGGCGGCCGAATTTACCGCGGCATTAAAAATGCTGGAAATGCCCGAGGAAAAACGCGGAGCTCTGTAATTCAGAAAACCGACGAGCAGTTCAGATTCAGGATCGCGAGCTGTCGCGACCGTCGAGCGCTTAGGACGGGATGCTTAGGACGGGCGCAAGGGTGCTTTATCTATGGTACCTAGCAGGCGCTGTCGATCACAAATATGCGATCTCCACTAGGCGTCGATCTTTTTGGACACCACGATTAATTACCATGCGATGTTAACATGGATATCGCCATTACATCATATGACCGCAGGATCATGTGTGCGACAGTGCTTCGCTTTTTGCTTCCCAGCATGCCATGCCATAACGCGTGGGTGGCGTCGTGGTACATACACGCGACTGTTGTGGCACTGTCATCGCTAGCGTCTGTCGATCGTGAGATCGATAACTCGACTACGTCGCCCGTTGGGATCACAAATATGCGATCTCCACTAGGCGTCGATCGTTTTGGACAGCGCGATTAATTACCATGCGATGTTAACATGGATATCGCCATTACATCATATGACCGCAGGATCATGTGCGCGACAGTGCTTCGCTTTTTGCTTCCCAGCATGCCATGCCATAACGCGTGGGTGGCGTCGGGGTACATACACGCGACTGTTGTGGCACTGTCATCGCTAGCGTCTGTCGATCGTGAGATCGATAACTCGACTGCGTCGCCCGTTGGGATTCGAGCTTTGCTGCTGCTGCTGATTAAGGCAAGGCAGGGTATCGCGGTTTTTTGAACTTATCAAATAATGATGAATAATTGCATCGAACTAATCGAGCGATATGAATAATTGCATCGAACTAATCGAGCGATATGAATAATTGCATCGAACTAATCGAGCGATATGAATAATTGCATCGAGCTAATCGAGCGATATGAATAACTGCACCGAACTAATCGAACGATATGAATAACTAGTTCAAGCCCGATTAATCATGCTACCTATCGATACCTATCATGATATCTGTCGATATCATATGTGAGTTGTGATAGACTGTGAACATGCACTAGCATGCAGTTAGCCAGTTACAGGCATACAAATTGTGAAGATAACAAGCGTTGTTGTTCATTTAGTGTTAATAGATGCCATTAAAGAGTGCTCTAAAGTGCCCTCTTAAACGGACTTTCTAAGGTCAGAATGCAACTGACCACACGCACTGAACGTGCGTTCTACCCCTGCAGTGCTCGCCGGAGCGGCCAAAAACTGCCTAGCCATCCTAAACATATTTGGCAAGTCTTCCTTATGGGTTTTCCACCAAACACACGGGTCAGCGTTCTTGTCACAAGCAGGCAGGTTCTGGTATTTCGTGAACTCATCCTCAACAGAGATTTCAGTCGTTCTAGTTTCTACCTCTGAACTAGGCGCAGGATCTTCAAACTCCTCATCGTCACTGTCATCTAAGAAAGTGACAAGCTTGCTCGTGAGTGGCTTGGCTACTGGCACCGCAGCGGGTTCTTGCGCTGCCCGAATCTCCGCAGGCTTAAAGTTAAGGAAGAATGCCGATCGTGCCCAGGACACTATCCCTGGCTTCGTGAGGGTACCTTTTTTCCACTTCTCGAGCTGCTTGAAGTCTAGATTCTTGTATCGGGGGTCTAAGTAGGAAGCCACCGAAAAGTCTTCCAACTTACACACCGTCAGGTTCCTAAAGTACCTATCGATCACGACACCCAATTTCGTTGTGCATCAGGATCCCACGCACTTCGGAAATTCTTCAA
The DNA here is from genome assembly GCA_001247695.2 of Cymbomonas tetramitiformis. Taxonomy (NCBI): domain Eukaryota; kingdom Viridiplantae; phylum Chlorophyta; class Pyramimonadophyceae; order Pyramimonadales; family Pyramimonadaceae; genus Cymbomonas; species Cymbomonas tetramitiformis. The sequence continues at coordinate 6,686 of LGRX02004508.1, read as the reverse complement.
ACGTTGGGATCACACGCAAACTATACCATCGATAGTTACATAACAGGCGATATCGAGCTTGGGAGGGTACAGATAGAGGAAGTATTGACGCACCTTTCTTCAATGGCATTTGCCAGCTTTGCACGAGCCTCAATCACTTGCGAGTTGTCGATCTTCCTTAGCACACCATCGTACTTCACAGCACACGTGGGCCCCAACTTGTGCACCAAATGTCCCACCACAGGCAGCACAAGGCTTAATGTGGGAGAGGAAGTCGTTTGCATCAAGTCGATCGCGTTGGTAGTCAACTCCAGAAGATATAACGACTGCTTCACGATGTCCCACGACTAGATGAATGGGACCACCCAGATCGATTCCGGATTTGAAAATTTTGGATATGCATCGCGAGTATCATGATATATCGCGATATATGTCTGATATATCGCGATATGTGTCATGCATCACGATATCGATTAATCAAATAACAAAAACGATTTGAACATATCGGTTGATAACGATAGTTGTTCCAAACATATCGAACGATAACGATAGTTACCGCGAACCTATCGATTGATAGTGAGAATTGAAACGAACTAATCGAACGACAGTAAATAAGCACGATAAGTCATTTGAACTAATCGAACGACAACGATAAGTCCGATTAATCGATTAATCGCACTTATCGTACTATCGATACCCTGTCTTGGATTAAGGTAAGTAAGGTACTAGGCGCTGTCGATCACAAATATGCGATCTCCACTAGGCGTCGATCTTTTTGGACAGCACGATTAATTACCATGCGATGTTAACATGGATATCGCCATTACATCATATGACCGCAGGATCATATGCGCGACAGTGCTTCGCTTTTTGCTTCCCAACATGCCATGCCATAACGCGTGGGTGGCGTCGTGGTACATACACGCGACTGTTGTGGCACTGTCATCGTTAGCGTCTGGCGATCGTGAGATGGAACATTCGACTGTATCGCCCGTTGGGATTCGAGCTTTGCTGCTGCTGCTGCTGCTGATTGACTAAGGTACTAGGCGCTGTCGATCACAAGTATGCGATCTCCACTAGGCGTCGATCTTTTTGGACAGCACGATTAATTACCATGCGATGTTAACATGGATATCGCCATTACATCATATGACCGCAGGATCATGTGCGCGGCAGTGCTTCGCTTTTTGCTTCCCAGCATGCCATGCCATGACGCGCGGGTGGCGTCGTGGTACATAGACGCGACTGTTGTGGCACTGTCATCATTAGCGTCTGGCGATCGTGAGATGGAACATTCGACTGTATCGCCCGTTGGGATTCGAGCTTTGCTGCTGCTGCTGCTACCGCTGCTGCTGCTGCTGCTGATGCTGATTGACTAAGGTACTAGGCCCGGTCGATCTTAAATTAAGATCTCCACTAGGCGCATCTGACGGTGGATGGGATTATTTATCTTGCCGACGTGGCGCACTCGAGAGATCCGAACATGAACATCGAGTCCGCCATTCCATTAATGATTTGACATTTCTCGATCCTCGCGTCTGCTATGCAATGTAAAAGCGAATCTATCTGATTTCCGAACATCGCGTCGGCCATGCGATGTTTAAATAATTTTCGCCATTACACTATCTGGCCGTAGGATCATGTGCGCGACAGTGCTTTGCTTTTTGCTTCCCAGCATGCCATGCCATAACGCGAGGGTGGCGTCGCGATAAATGTACGCGACTGCAGTGGCACTGTCATCGTTAGCGTCTGGCGATCGTGAGATCGGAAGTTCGTCTGTGTCGCCCGTTGGGATTCGCGCTTTGCTGATTAAGTAAGTAAGGTAAGTAAGGTAAGGTAATTTGGTCCGGTTCCAAATCATAAGGAGCAGAGGTCACGTCTTCGACAGCGTGTGAGCCGACGTGTCTCGTTACGTGAGACAGTTTTGGACCGTGGTTGAACTCAACCACGAAAATCTCGACCAGTGGGGGGGGCTCGGTCGAGATTTCGTGGTTGAACTCAACCACGTTTTGTCGAGTTCGTCAGCCATCGTCATCCACATGCAGCAGATGTAGAATTGAAAAATTAATTTGGGAAATTCACAGATCGACTCGACTGACGCGCTCGTGTAACCGAGACCGAAATCGACGAAAAATCGAAAACCGAATTCGACATCTGCTGACATCGTGATGACATACCGTGGTTGAGACCGTGGTTGAGATCGTGGTTAATGAGAAGTTCAAGGTTTAAACCACGAAATGGAAACCGTGGTTTAAACCAAGGTGTCATCACTGCGTTTCGCGGACACGATGGAAAGAATTTTCGATCGGACGCTTCGGTTCGGATTTTTGATCGTGAGACCCGAAATTTCGTGGTTGAGACCTCGGTTGAGTTTCGCTATGAAAATCTCGACCACGGTCGAGTTTTGTGGTTGAGTTCGATTATTCATAGCGAAACTTGGTTAGCGAAGGAATATTTTGTACACGTCTGCGACAGCGTGTGAGCCGACGTGTCTGGTAACGTGAGACACTTTTTTACCTCGGTCGAGTTTCGCTATGAAAATCTCGACCACGGGGGGGGGGCTTGGGCGAGATTTCGTGGTTGAGTTTCGCTATGAAATGGCGAGTTCGTCAGCCATCGTCATCCACATGCAGCAGATGTAGAATTGAAAAATTAATTTGGGAAATTCACAGATCGACTCGACTGACGCGCTCGTGTAACCGAGATGTCGAAAACTGCACCACGTGGGGCGACGAGACAAAATTTTCGCTACCTCTTTTCGCGGCGCGGCGACACCGTCGCGTCACGGGGGGATGACCGAAATCGAAAAATCGAAAACTGAATTCGACATCTGCTGACATCGTGATGACATACCGTGGTTGAGACCGTGGTTGAGATCGTGGTCGAGTTTCGCTATGAAAAATCGAAACTCAACCACGAAAAATCGAAATTTCGTGATCGAGTTCAATTTTTCATAGCGAAACTCGACCACGATCTGAACGCTGACGGGACGCGGATATCCCCCCCCCACGTAGGCAGAATATTCCGGGGATCTATAGCGAAACGTAGTTGAGAAATCTCGACCATGGCCGAGTTTCGCTATGATCGAGATTTCGTGGTTTAAACCTTGAACTTCTCATAAGGTAATTTGGTCCGGTTCGAAATCATAAGGAGCAGAGGTTACGTTCGTTCACGAAGATTGGGGATTATTTTTCCCCCACCTGTACGTTTACGTACCCCCTATATAAAACCACATGGAAAAATAATTAATATAGAATAAGTTTTCTTAATCTTAGAATAACCCGTTTTCATCGTTAATTTAGAATAAGTTTTCTTGATGTCATCCGGCTATGACCGGTGGTCCTTTTCACGACTCGTGTTCAAATAATGTGCACACAGGTCAAACGCTCTCGTTCCCGCTGGTGCCATCATGAGGAAGCCTCCAAAAAGCTTTAAGAAGGTTTGTCTCGCTTGTGATAGTGGTGGGCGCCGTCGTAATAGACACTCACGGCGTGTCCTGCTTGAAAAAAAGGCCCCATGTACTTCTTCTAGATTCTAAACCCTTTGACTTGCCTTTTACCGCTGCACGCGACCGGCAAGCATCTTTGAAACTTCCGAGTTTCAAAGATGCGTTTTGTATTTTGGGTGCACCCTAATTTTACAAAACGGCCGAGCGCTTCCCGTTTGTGTGGGATATTCACATTTATTCCATGGAATATTTCATATGGATTAACACACATAAGCACGAAGGCATCGGCCACGCATCTTTGAAACTAACGAGTTTCAAAGATGCGTTTTTTGTCATTTGGGTGCGCATACCCAAATAGCAAATCAGCCGAGCGCTTCCCGTTGGCGTAAGGTATCCAACGCTTGAATGTTGAATATTCATTGTAATATGAGTTAGCAAGCGAGGTTGCAAAGGCATCGGGACAGAATCTACGAAACTGTCCTATGCCTTTGCCTTTGGGTTTGGGTTCGAAGGTGACACCCAAACCCAAAGATGCCAAACAGCCGAGGGCTTCCCGTGCGTCCTAACGCACGAAACTTGGCACGAATACTGCCAAGATACATATTTTTGAGTTACTTGAAGCTCAAGGCTTCAAGTTACTTGTGCGCGAAACGCGCAATTTATTTCTAAGGCAGATGTTTTGGGTTTGGGTTCGAACGTGACACCCAAACCCAAAGATGCCAAACAGCCGAGGGCTTCCCGTGCGTCCTAGCGCACGAAACTTGGCATGAATACTGCCAAGATACATATATTTAAGTTACCAGAAGCTCAAGGCTTCAAGTTACTTGTGCGCGAAACGAGCAATTTATTTCTAAGGCAGATGTTTTGGGTTTGGGTTCGAACGTGACACCCAAACCCAAAGATGCCAAACAGCCGAGGTTTTCCCGTGCGTCCTAGAGCACGAAACTTGGCACGAATACTGCCAAGATACATATATTTAAGTTACCAGAAGCTCAAGGCTTCAAGTTACTTGTGCGCGAAACGCGCAATCTATTTCTATGGCAGATGCTTTGGGTTTGGGTTCGAACGTGACACCCAAACCCAAAGATGCCAAACAGCCGAGGGCTTCCCGTGCGTCCTAGAGCACGAAACTTGGCGCGAATACTACCATGGTACATATATTTAAGTTACCAGAAGCTCAAGGCTTCAAGTTACTTGTGCGCGAAACGCGCAATCTATTTCTAAGGCAGATGTTTTGGGTTTGGGTTCGAACGTGGCACCCAAACCCAAAGATGCCAAACAGCCGAGGGCTTCCCGTGCGTCTTAGAGCACGAAACTTGGCACGAATACTGCCAAGATACATATATTTGAGTTACCAGAAGCTCAAGGCTTCAAGTTACTTTTGCGCGAAACGCGCAATCTATTTCTAAGGCAGATGCTTTGGGTTTGGGTTCGAACGTGACACCCAAACCCAAAGATGCCAAACAGCCGAGGGCTTCCCGTGCGTCCTAGAGCACGAAACTTGGCACACATACTGCCAAGATACATATCTTTCAGTAAGTTGAAGCTCAAGGCTTCAAGTTACTTACTTTTTTTCAAGCAGAACACGCCGTGAGTGTCTATTGTGGCAAAGATGGCAAATAATAAAAGTCATTATGCGTAAAGAGGCGTTATTCACGGCCGTGACTTTTAGATTCACGGCCGTGAATCTTTCCGAATGGAACCAAAAACCGTTCGATTTTAATCGAACGGTTTTTGGTTCCATTCGGACATATGGACATCACGGCTAGACAACTCTTCAGTGTAATATTTCGCATGGCATGGGGATAGCTCAACAGGTACAGGTACAACGTCATGGATGCATGCACCGGTCATAGCCGGATGACATAAAGAAAACTTATTCTAAATTAACGATAAAATGGGGTATTCTAAACTTATGAAAAAATATTCTAAATTAAATAGCCTACCAAAGCACATGTGTCACACCGACATGACTCCCCCCGGGGGTAAATTAATTTCTAAAGTCACACCGACAGCGACATGACTATCGTATGACTGTCCACACAAATCAAAATGCTGCTGGTGTTAAGACCACCCATTCCACGTCCGAAACTGAGTCCAAAATGAGTCAAAATGAGTCGAAATTTCCGTCAAGCACTGCGAAATGGTGAGCAGAGGAGAGAAAGAGGCTAAGACATGAGCACACCCCATCAGGAAAGCGTCGTCTGCGTCGACAGAGATATAGCGAACCCATATAAGTGCTGCGCGGGCACCAAATGAACGGACACATCTTGCGGCAACACGAGCCATAAAAAACTTGTACTCCAACATGAATGACCGCACGAAAATGGACGTTAACAACTTGATAAGATATTCTGAGATAGGTGATCTCTACAAGGTAAGTAGGCGCGGAGACACCTGCGATTTCACGTGGGCCCTCCCGTTGTTTTTGGTTTCTGATTTTGATGACAAACTGAATACATTCTCCAACATCAGGTTGAATGTTTGATCCGTGCCGGCGTATCTCCTAAATATGCAAATAAGGTGCATCCCGCAGCTTGGCACGTATTGCGACCTCCCGAAATCCATTTCGTCAAAGTGGTTTCCGCCCTTGCGTGCCGCATAATATCTCTTCAATTTTGAATGGCTACCACACTCTTTTCTGATGCTTCCTAGACACTCGGGTGGGATGTTGGACCGCGTGGGCTCCGCGCAGTTCGGCGACACAGCGCTTCACTGCGCCAGCCGTTGCGGACACGCTGAGGTATGTCACGAGACTGATCCTCGCTTATAGAACCGTTGCGAGTCCTTGCCTCAATCCCATAAACTCTGCAAGGTCGCGGATACGCTTAAGAAAAAGGTCTTCATCGCTTACGAATGAGTAGGTGATGATTGCCAAAAGTATAACTGCGAGTGCATGCAAAGAACATGCCCTGATGCCTTCTTCGTCAAGTTGCTCGCACTTGCACTTGCAAACGTATGCTTATTCGAAAAGCGGTGACTTAAGCTGGAGAAGGGCGCCCTGCCACCACCGTCGAGCCCAACGTTTTCTGCTGGCCCGTTCGTGTATATCGGATATAAAGTCTGTGCATAGCCCACACCTCGCAGGGAATGTCCGTTCTTGTACATCGATATAAAGGCTGTACATAGCCCACACCTCGCAGAGAACGTCCGTTCTTGTACATCGATATAAAGGCTGTGCATAGCCCACACCTCGCAGAGAACGTCCGTTCTTGTACATCGATATAAAGGCTGTGCATAGCCCACACCTCGCAGAGAA